>JABASF010001054.1:0-27250 GCA_019776145.1 Harlomillsia oculata
GAATCCAAACATTTGAGAGAAACAAAAATGGTTATTTGATCCCGTCTTCCTATATTGAAAAGGAAGCTTTTCCTTTTCACACCACGATTTTTATCAACTTGTGTATTCATGTAATTGGATTGACTCGTGGAAAACACGCACTTTGCTCTGAAAAAAGGAACGATATCCTTTTCATCACACAAGAAACGTTTCTGGAGCATGTGTCATTGTGAGGAAAGTTTGGGGCTTCTTTCTCAAGAAAAGGGAACGGAAGCTCTTCATCATGTTTAACTTGGACTCAAGTGCATCACTTCACCAAAGTTTTAGAAGGGAAACTTGTTTTTCACTTTTGTTGCTTATACTTTTGCTTTCTGACTCCACCATCCAATTTTATAATGGTATTTCCACGGCGTAATAGGCTTTAAGGTCTTAAAATCTTCTTGTTATATTCTCCCTTTTCAACGCGAGAGTCATTGATGATTAAAGCAGAAGAAGCAGAAAGTTGTGAAGGAAAACTTACCAGAAACCTTTTCCTATTCAAAGAAAAGTGGTTTATGTACTAAGTGCTATAAGTTCATCTTCATTTGTTGGAAAATTTGTGGCAACACCTCCGTCGTCGGACGTCGTCGTCACTGACACTTTTGCAATTTTAGCTGTTTTACTTAAGTTTCGTGGAAAGAAAGCGGAAGTTGTTGAAAACGCTTGGCTAAAGCGACAACGACATTCGAAGTGTTCCACCATGAAAGGTCTTTCTTCTTCTGCTGCTTAGAATGAAGGAGGAAATGATTTCTAATCTCATTTATCTGCTATAATGCTTCATTCGGAATGGGTTTGAGGCTTCACTAATGAGTCACTCACTCAACCACATGACTTAATATATAGTAGTACTTTTATTGTGGCCATGGAGCTCTCGAGAACAATGACAAACGGAAGTTGCAGCAACTGGGTCATGAGTGACTTGCCCTAGCGGTTTTTTCAGAGTCATTGGCCTACCAATTGCGTATATGCTAAAAAACAGGAAAAGTTAAAAACATAAGCTCATTTGTTTCCATGCTATGCTGCTGCGTTCAGGCTATCATTAATTTTATTATAATCCAATTAGGCAAAGGACTGAAGAATGAGAACCGTATTGTGTGTGTGTCTGTTCCTGCGGCTTTGCTTTTTTCTTCCTTTTCCGTCTTTGTTTTGTCTCATGGGAAATAATCGGGACAAAGGATTGCAATCTGCTTGCTTTCTCTCGTACTGCGGAGAAATTTGAGCTTTTTAATGTTCCGACTTGCTTTGACTTCTTTGTAAAGTTCCGCAATGGCAGTCCACATTGTCCCGCATGGAATAACTTGTAATGTAATCTGTGAAGCGGACACGATTTTCAAAGCTACTTCCTAAGGGTCCAACGACCAATGAACTTACAGTATGCAAATGGTCACCGAAACGTACTTGGTACTTATATAATACCTATGTACTACAAAGCGTCTACGTCTTCTATATACCAGTTCAGTGAACGGACGTCGACATTAAACTATAGAATAATAATATTGTTGCTGTTTCTCTCGTGCACGTGGGATTCAACGTGACTTTGTGTGACATGTACCGAACTCTCTCCACCGCTCAAAACACCTTATCGTAGAGGAAAGAGTTATAGGAGAAAGTTAGTTGTGAAATCCTAAATGCAAATGACGAGTTTATTATTGACGTCGTCGACGTCGTCTGCACCAGGCCCGCGTTTGCCCTAAAGAAATTGTTAACAGTGGAGAGACAGACCATTCAAAATTTTAATACAAGCCCAAAGGGCCAATGCGAACCCGACTGAGTGCACACGATTGGGAAAGGGAGAAGGGACGACGACTCTAACTTCGTAAGAGAAAGCTCATGATGTTTATTACACTCGTCTTTTGTTTACTGTCTTATCTTGTCGGATATTGGGATGTTGGGATCCCCATGGAGTGAAGGACGTGCTGGCCAACTTGCATGATGACCAAGAAAAGGTCTATCAACAATAATTGTGTAAAGCCAAGTACAGCGGTCGTAAAATGTCGCCACGACGAGTAGAACTTCGCTAGAAAAACACTCCCGGGTTGATACGACGGATAACGGTTGCCAACAACGTTTTTATGCAGTTCGAAATGGAGGACGTGATAAGAGTTGAAGTGGTTGAAGCTCAACGCTCGACTCTCGTTTTTTTTCGCGTACTACGTACTATTCGCGCGTTGCAACTTACATGCTTTCGCTCTCTTGGAGAAAGCCATGGGCACTTTCACCTCGTGTGAGACAGAGCAAGTTGTCTCATGTTGAGTCAGTAGTGTCGTTGGCTTGGTTTGGCAAGACTTGCTGGTTTTTATGATGCAGGGTCCCTGGTAAAAGGAAATATACAGGATTCTTATAAACTCTATGAAATAATAGGGATCTCTTTCTGAAACACCCTGGACTGTATTGTTGAAGGAAGTATTTGGTCAGGACCATTTTTCAACGGGGCCAACTCTGACCATTGACATTTTGACGGTCTTTACGGCCAAGGAAGCTTGACTATCTTTTTCAAGAGTTGTGTCCTGTGTCGTAAAATGGATTGAGTTTAGCTACTGCTAAAGCGTCATTGAAGCATGCAAGTAAAACACTTATGGATGGACAAGTCGTCTCTAAGAAAAGAACGACGTTCTACGTTTATAGAACTACGTTCTAAAAAAATTCCAAAAGAGGCTCCTCCAATGTTCTTTTTTGGGACGAACATTCCAAAGTCCAGAGGCCATGCGGGTTCTGGAAAAGACACTACAAAATACTACTGCTGTTTTTTATTCTTAAAGAAACACTCAGAAGGTTGTGTACATTTGTCAAGTGAAAGTGATAGCGGTACTTGGGATTTTTTTCTCTATATGTTGAGGTGTAAAGCCAAAAGAAGTTTGATGTCATGCCCCAAGTCAAATGTGAATTGAAATAAATTGAGCATTTTTGTTCTTCTGTGTTTTTTTACAGTCGGTCCGACCGTGAATGGATGGGAAAGTAGAGGATTTACGGGATTGTACACTGGCCCTTATTTCGACTCCAGTACACCGACCAACATCACGGCGCAATTGGGCACTCATGCCTTCCTCCCTTGTAAAGTCAAGCAACTTGGAAATAAATCGGTAAGAAATTTTGAAAGCCTGTAATATAATAAACTGCAATATATTTGCTCTTAATTTTAATGTGGGAACAAAAGGGAGCAATAATATACCTTTGATCGAAATTCAATAAACACAACATATATAAATGTAATTTCATTATCAACGTTCAGTGTATACATGTCAAGCAACGGCTAAGCAATGTAAAGTGTATTATACATTGGTTCCCACTTTCGGTTTGAGTTAAGAGACTCCAAGTCTCATTTGTAGTTTGAAGGAAAAGTTACGATAGAAATTGAGGTCACAGACTGGGCGCCAAGTTGTCACTTACAGTGACAAATGCATCGACGAAGGAGAGAGACCGCGCATCTAATTAAGACGAGATCTTGCGGCCAGATCAGACTCGAGGTTTCACTTTCACACACACACCCGCAAAATCTCTTTACATACCCTTGCATAGACAAAAAATGAAATCTTTATTCTAATATGGAAAATCAGATGAGAAACTTACTTTTCTCTCTCCTATAGTTTGCACTGGTTTTTGAAGAAACCGTTATAACCCGAAAGTTAGACAGTTCATGAGTTCATCTCACAAGAAGAAAAAAGACGACTGCCCTTGTTGAAATGATTTAAAGCTCTCAATAACTCCGCAGGCCAATCTGACGTAAAAAAAAGAGAAGAAAAAGGAACTCTCGTCGTCCTATAGACAAAACTTTGAAGGAAAAGAAGAAATATCTTGCAACTTGTCGGTAACTTTTCCAAAATCTCAGTCTGGGATCTTATGTGGGCCAAAAAACGATAACTAACGAGTCTATGTTTAAAATGTAAATGATTCTGCAAGCAGCAGTAAAGTATTTAAATTTTAGCCTCCAAACTTTACATAAACTAGGCAATGTTGTCACAAACAACACTAATTTAATTTTGATAGTTGTGTGTGACATCACAGCATAGTAATCACAAGGTCGTGTTGAGGTTGTCACAAACTCTCCTAGACTTTCGGTAGACAAGAACAGAGGAGACAAAGCAAGCGTTAAAAAGTTAAGAAACTCATGATTAAATCAATACAAAGCCTATTGTCCTTGAAATAAAAGTAAAGTATTATTATCACTTGAGATTGGCCTTAATCCGTGATCTCGTAGCCTTGAACAGTCAACTTAAGTCAGGCGAAAATCACGTTCCAGTTAAATTATTCCGATGTCGATTTTAAAAATATGCAAAACTGGTATTTAATTACTACTTTTAAAAGGAGTTGGGAATTGGGACTGTTGGGAATTGAACTTCGATTTTTATATCAGCAGTTGTGTACGAAATACCCAAAATACCGGTAGTGAAAAAACACCAATTTCAGTCTTATTTAACGTAAGGATTACGTAAACTGGGTCACCTTTGGTTTTAGCTGTAAAGATAAAGAGTGCTTCTCTATCGATTTTATTCAAGACTCAAAGTTTGCCAAGAAAGCAGGGAAAGTCGCACATTCGACCGGCACTTTTGCTCCTGCAACTGAAACATGAAGGGTTCATTTTGTAAGACACTCAAGTCGTGTCCATTGCTTTGAGAACGTGTTTGGCCTTAAGTATTGCAATGTAACGTAACATACACTCACTCCGAACTATAACGTTCGATAAAAGTAGAGTAAAGATCCCCAACGAGGAGATTTGAACATGGGAGGAAATACGTGGCATATATAGGTTAGCTTCAAAATGCTCAAAACCATGTTGTCCCATTGGACATTATGCTGAAGGGTTTGTGGTCATAACGAGTTGGGAACGATGGTAGCAAATTTCGCTATGGTTTGGTAGCAAGTAGGAGAACTTAATGAGAAGCTCATGTTTTCCTCTTCTGAGAAATAAATAAGGCATAAAGTTCCTGTAGACGTTGGTTTAAGGACGCCATTGTAGACTCCGGGGGAAAGAAGAAGAAAGGAAAGGTTGCAGACGCAAAAGACAAACCGTCAACTGGCTCGGCAAACTCTAAATGAGAAACCAGACACTTGCGGTTGAAGGTGGAGTGCTTTAATATAACAAATGGAACTAGGCCGAGCTCGCATTCTTTTGCTTTTGAAATATAACTGAGTCACAAACGTCTCTCTGTCTCTCATCATGTCTGGAGTATCATACGTTTGTGCATTTGTGAGTTAAGATATTAATTACTTTAATGAGACAAACGACGACGATGACACATGATATCTTTAAAGATAGACTGACATGTGGTAGCATCAGTGTGTTCCTCATTGAAATTAATTGGGAACCAAAACCGTCAATGGATTCAATGGAAGAACCTTGTACTTATATAATTTCGCGATTATGATTACAACTGTTATAATTTCAATCTTTAGGTGTCGTGGATCCGCAAAAGAGACGCTCACATTCTGACAGTGGACCGGTACACATTCATTGCAGACGAGAGGTTCCAAGTGCTCCACAATGCGGACACTTGGACACTCCAAATCAAGTACGTCCAATCCAGAGACGAGGGCATGTACGAATGTCAAGTGACGAGTGAGCCGAAGATGTCACATTTCGTCCAAATGGAGGTGGTCGTCCCTCAAACAAAGATACTGGGCGAGTCGGACATTTTCGTCAAAAGTGGCTCTATGGTCCAGATCAAGTGCATCATCACACAATGTCTCGAACAACCAGCGTACATTTTTTGGTACCATGATGGTGGTCGTGTGGTCAATCTTTACGGAAAGCATCAAGTCGTTGAAAGAGTAAGTGTATTTACGTATTTACTCAAGGTATTTTAGCTAAATCTACACTCTACAGATAGTATGTTTGCATATATTAAACAATGGCTAGACAGGCTAGACTATATGTTTTGACATTGTCCCGGAATTAAGGTCGCAATGTTCGAATTCCAATTTCCAAGTGAAGAGCATATTATTACATTTCACCGGTAGCTACTTGAAATGTGCCTGTTACATGTGAGTGATTGACATGGAATTGCTGCCAGTGAGCCGTAGACTTTCTGAGGATTTAGATTTGGAATCGTGAAAGTCAGTTCGAGGATGACAAGTGTGCCTTCACCAAGGTTTTACAATGGGCTATAAATAGTCCGACGAGTAGTTTCCTGAAGGAAAATCTCTTTGTGTTTCTTATAGTAATAATTTTCCAGTTAGTTTCCATTTGAGTCGAATCGTGTCTCGCACTGTAAGAATTTCTGGGGAAAGGAAATACATGTTATTGCTAAGAGAATGAAAATACAGTAGAAATGCCGTTCAAAATGCTAATGCTGTTAATGCCTTCGCTTGAGTAGTTGAAACAAGTGTTTGATTTTAATCTGACTGAGTCGCTCTTTCTGTTTCTGTTCCCGAATGGATTTTGCTGTATGCTCTAGTCTCATGTTTGCTTCCAAGTCAATACATTTGTGAAATGCTACAATAATGGAAGGGAACTCTGTTTGAATCGACTCTTAACCTACGGTTGAATGAATGGATAAATCCGCAGATGCGATGGATGGAAATGAAAGTAGCTTCATCCTGAATTATACCACTCGATGGGTCGAACCAAACATAAAATGCCTTTTATTCTGTTTGCTAACAAACTATGGACATAATTTGCCTAAGCTTATTTGCCATGCGGGTTCATTTGGTCCTGTGCTAAAGTTGTGAATTTGCGACCTCGTAGAAAATATACGCTTTCAAAAAACTTTTTCTACATGTTCAAAGTTGGAATTAAAACTGTGCTGCTCCAGCTCCTGCTTGTCATTGCCAATTATTACAGGAAAAAAGTGTGGTTAGAACAATTCAGTTTTATCTCCTTGTGCACAGGATGTAATCACGTAAAACCAGAAAACAAAGCTCAACTTTTTCCTGTATTTTAAGGAGAAAAAGCAAAAAAATGTGGGGCGCTGTGTAATAAGCACTACTTTTTCTGGTGGGGTTTAAATGAGAAAAAAAGAAAGAAAAGAAATTCCAGCAGCTCGTAAATGCCTCGTAAAAGAGGAAATATTTTGTGAGTGTGATGGAGCCCTTGCATGCCCATTCAGTTGCGCTCTTCCTCGTTTTCTGTACTTTTATTCTTCTTTTGCTTCCTTATTTTATACACCGGACGAAGGAGACGAGACCGAGGAGGAGGTGACGAAAAACCTAAACTGTACTACAGTTTATGTATCGTGTATATTTCTGCAGAAATATTTCTGCAGTCTCAAAACTTCCTTTTTCGTCGGTCGTCGACAATACATTTTTTTCAAAAATTTAAACCGTTCTGCCATCCTTTGTGACAAGTTGTAATGTAACAATGACAGTTATTCGTATTTTCGGTACATATCGTACATTGCAGATTTCACACCCCCTCAGGATGTCTTAGCCTTAATGCTACGCGATAGATTTTCCTTATAAGAATGACAATGAACTGGACATAGGTGAAGGAAACCGTGTAACGTGTAACCCAACACCATTGTACCAAAGAACTACATTTGCAAAAGTACAGTATAATTCATTGTGTAGCAAACGTGAATGTCATATTGCATGATCTTTGAGTGTCAGGTTTGTCTCGGCATTTTGTCCTGTGACGATACTACATAGTCCAAACGTTTACCCTTCTCTTATCCTTTACCTTTTTCAAGCCTAAGAAAAATATACAACCCGGTTCGTCTGACATACATTCTATTTTATCTTCAGACGTTTCAAGCCTCACTTACTTTAAGTACTTGGAAGACCCAAGCCGAAGTCAGACATTTTTGTATTGTTTCTTCCTTTTCATTTTGTATGGATTTTTTGATTGACGAGTCTTTCTAATCTGTAGCAGTAAAAGTGTACAAAATCTTTAAATATTAACTTTTGTGGCATGTCGTTGCCGTAAATTAACTTTACTCTGTACAGCTGTTAAATTAAAGAATATTATTTTCTTAGTTTTAAAAACTTTTCTTTATAGTCCTGTCTTCGTTACAGTTACTTCGTTCTGTCGTTCGTACCGCATTTGTTCTTTGTTCAGGGTTGATCAGAATTGTGAGAGTTCATTATGTACTGAAATGGGGATTCATTCAGATTCAAATGTTTTGAAGTTTCATGTTGTCTTTTGGAGCTTTTTTCTTTACTAACTCAGTCAAGACTTTAAAAAAACAATCGACCCAAGTGATAATCATAATCCCAAAGGCATTAAACTCAGTCTGACGTAGCGTATCGTGTATATTTTGCCTTTTTATTTGTAAGTTACACGCGTTTTTTTTCTAACTCTTCCTTTTGCGTGGACTTTTGCGTGGATAGACGAGTAGGTGGTGAAAGCAAGAATGAAAAAGCAAAAGCAGGCGGGTTCAAATTGTCGAGAGTGCAGTGAAAAGGACTATAGTTGTAGCACTTTATTTGTAGGAAGTAACAGGAGTGAAAATCGTTTGCATCGTCGTAAATCCCAATTTTCGTCAGTTCGATGATTTTCACGGGCTGAATTATTGATTGATTTGATTGGCAGGGTAAAGACGACGAACTGTGAAGGCAGTGTTATTATTGTAGCAGAAAGTAACGTTTCCCTTTTTTCAGTCAAGGCAATTTTCATGATTCATCATTTGGCACTTGGGAACACGCAAGTTTTTGTAGAATCGGTGCCAACTTTACACGTATTTTTTTCACAACTCGACTTTATGGGAGCGATAATAGTACATAATGCAATTCTGCAATGGGAGAAAGCGAGTACACCCAAAATTTGTAAAGGTTTAAAAATAACTCTAAAAAGAGAAAGATTGCAGTAGATAACTACGTATACGTACTATGAAATTATTGTAATCAAAGGGTTTTATACTTTTCGCGACGCCTGTGTCAAAAAAAACACGTTTCTTTATCGGTTTTCGAGGTTTACGTTTACAGAGTACTTTGTACTACTATTTTTCATCAATAAAATTGCTACCGGCGATTTCTCCAGCGGTTGAAAAATCCAATGGTCGTTTTATTATCAAAAGGACATCAAAAAGGCGGATAGAAACATTTTGGCAATGTGCACCGGGTTCATTTTACACCAGAACGAGTTTCTCTTTCTCATCGACGTTTCTCTCTTTTCTCATTTTATACGTTTGCACACTCGCATTTTGGAATAGGTGCTCTGAAAAGATGAATGTGAATGTGAAGAGCGTATAGGGAATGCTTTGTATTCGCTACTGGTTACAAAGTTACAATTAGAAAGGGATTTTTGGAGTAAACCCAATAGTAAAAATGCCAGAGACACATACTAACATGCAGAAAAAGTACTAAGGGACAGTCTTCGAGTTTTACATAAACATTAACTGGGCTTAAATTGTATTGCCTGGCAGAGGTAATTATCTTTCTAAAATGCTTTTTCTATAGATAGTCATATGAAGACACAATACTTTAGAAAAAGACTGATTTGAACTAACAGTTGAGAGAGAGATGAAAATATCATTAATTCTGAATAGAGTATTATTGTTAAGCTCAGACAAGTGAGACTTGGGAGTTGGGACAAATAGGAGTTCCTCAGGGCTGCTGCATATTTCATGATTTTATTTCATCATTGAATTCGGCCTTGGGATTCGCTAAGCTAATTTCACTGGAGAAATGTTGCTTTACGACTGCTCAGGCATTGAGCAGAAGACAAGCATTATGTATAACAGAGCAGTCTCCGATTTTTATTCGTCAGCAAATAAATTGCATGTCATGAGTTGTGCGGTTGTACTCTTGTACTGTTGTGCTTTTGTTTCACGACCAGCCAACTGCTCACTGGAATCAGAAATGAGCACTTAATTACTCAAAACTGGGATAGAAGATCCCAAGAGAATGCCTATTTGCATAGTTTCCCATGTATTTTGTGCTTTCTATGTAACGACGTTGTTGAAAGTAGGCTCCGTATTATTAAGTATCAAAAGACGAAAAACTGCTCTTCTATTTCTTTCTTGCTCTTCTTCCTTCTCATGTTTCCTATTTGAAATTACAAATCATTACGCTATGAACAGACAAGATGATGCAGTCTGCATTTTTAGTTACATGTAAAACTCAAGGTTGAGAGAGAAAGTTGTAGTAACAAGATTTTCTGAAAAGATACTAACAAGCAGATAAAAAAAATTCCATATTTTACTATTACTTGCTAAAACTTTTTCTCGTAGACAGACAGACGACTTGAATCCCAAAAGTATGGGCAATGGGACTTCGACCTTCAGAATATATACATTTTTAAATCTAAAGGATATATGATAATTTCTTGTGCTTCACAGGTAAATTCAGACACGACTATTGGGATTCTAGTGATCAAGTCAACGGAGAGGCGTGACTCTGGGAACTACACCTGTGCTCCTTCCAATCTCGACTCGGCCAGTGTCATGCTCCACGTGCTCAATGGTAATTGTGCTTTACACTTTTCCACATGGCGTGATTTCTCTGCTAGTGACAACTTGGCATGTCATTTGTGTCGTACACGCAAGGTCAATTAGGGTATTCTCATACTGTACACCGTTTCTTTTGCTAAAATTATCCTTTTCTTTATTGTGTATTATAGAAATTGAAAGTGTGTAAAGTTCCGGTCATGTACACGCTTGAACACTATGGCATTTTTTGAAAGCAATCCTAACTAATAATGACATATACAAGCTGTACACTAGAGATGCTATAAAAGTGCATAGGGAAATAGGAAGATACAGTAACTTACTGATGTTCAGAACTGAACAGATGATAAGGTTTTAGTGCAGCTTGACCTGGACAAAAAACCTTGACTGAAATTATTACAGAATAGAAGTTTTCGTTCACGGCAAGGCCACGTTATAAATAATAAAGGCAGTAAACGAAGACCATTTTCATACCGAGGAGAAAGTGATATAATTCTCAGTTAGAAATGCCACTTTGCTTGAAATGTGGCTGACAGGGAAGGAGCCACGGCGATTTCTCGCATAAAATAACTTTTTCAGTCTCAAGTCTAGACTTGAAGGAGGAGGAACGACGGGTTATTAAGTACTAACTTTACCACATCGTATGAAAGTATTAAGTTGACTTGGGGAAAATGTGAAAGTTTCCTCTCCTTTCAAAATTACTGCACTCACTTGCACTGTCAGCAAAGACCGTCAAGTCAAAACCTCAGATTTTGAAAAGATGTCCAATATACTTCGACTTTTTTGAAAGCTGAAACGTTCAAAAAAAACTTTTCTACATTCAAACAATAGCAGTTTTTCGTGTGGGTGGTATTCAGTAGTTGGATGCAATTTCATGGAAAATTGTACGCCTTCCACTTCCGGCTGAGAAACACTAATGACTTTTTAATATTTGTACAGGTGAACACCCAGCAGCAATGCAGCAAGGCTCGAGTGGCACCACGTACTCCATGTTTTTGTGGCAAAACGCGTTTCTTATCTTACTCCTCTCCAATATCTTCTGTTGGCCACTAGCCACTACGTGACCAGCGACGACGACACAAACCGACATTTAATTATGAACAAAGTAACTCCAATTATTTGTTTTAAGAAAACAACCTCTTCCTTCAAACTGACTTAAATAGTTCATCAGTAAAACCTAATGAAAATGCTAAATTACAAATACATGTTCAATTTTGAAAAGCAAGTCGTCAATACTGACAACAGAGGAAAATGTTTCGGCATTCTTAAGGATATATTAGGAAACTACTGGAAAATATGTCGACAATTTGTAATTTACGGTGCTCCGTTCAAATCGTAATGT
Source organism: Harlomillsia oculata (assembly GCA_019776145.1). NCBI lineage: Eukaryota > Metazoa > Arthropoda > Collembola > Entomobryomorpha > Oncopoduridae > Harlomillsia > Harlomillsia oculata. The sequence continues at coordinate 11,680 of JABASF010001054.1, forward strand.
TAAGCAGAAAAGTACCTATATTATTAAATAATGTATAATCCTACAATGTTTGTCCAAATGAGAGACTTTCAAGTTCGTCATCATCATCGCGACAAATGATATTTCACAAGACGTAGTATGAAATGACGGAAGGAAAGATGCGATTGCTTTTTCAGAACTTCAAGTCGGAAAAGAAACGTAAAACAAGACATTCGGGATTCGTATAGAAGAAAGGTCAAAATCGTAAAAAAAGCAAGGAACACCAATAAGATTTTTGTGATGTGTGCTGTTGTGCACTAAAATCTTATGTGGAGTGGGGCAAAACTAACGTGCTTCATTGCGAAGTGTTCTGTTTGATCGCGTCTATAAAAATCCCGGAAATAAAATCACCAGGGGGGTTCACGATATGAACAAACTTGAACGTGAAAGTGTCAGTGTCAGTAAATGAAACAACGCAGAAAAGATGAGCTGTCCTAGCTTTTCTTCACTTTTGTATCACGAAAAAAATTCACTGGATTTTTTGGGTCATTGAACATGACCTGGCAAGTGTCACAAGGTCACGTGGTACGTTGTAAATAATCATAATCAGTGTAATAACTAGTAGAAAAATTGTAATTTTAGATTATAATGGCTTCAGTCTACAGTGCATACGTACGAACATTTAAAAACTACCCTTTTTTAAAATGCCACAATCAGTATACATTCCGTGGCACACTCAACCAAGAACGTCAAATTGAAAAGTGCATGCGATAACACGCAAAATGAAATATATGACGAAGACGATGACACGGCTGAAAAACAAATTACTAAGTCAGTTTCAATTACAGTATGCAAATTTTGGTGGACAACCCACAAAAAACGACATGTCGACTAAAAATCAGCTGCTGCAATGCAGATGTTACCTTATAACTAACTCTAATATACGTAACTAACATACAAATAAAAATTATACGTTCACGTTGGGAAACATTTTTTTCACAAAGGAGATTTCGCACTGAACAGAGCAGGGAAAGCAAAAAGCCAAATGCATGCTGCCTGGTCTTGAAAACAACAACAGGCGGAAGAAGAACATGGGGATTAAGTATTTTTCAGCTTGTTATTGCTAATGTTAACTACAGCAAAAACGACTTTTTTTTACCATGTCCGTCGGGCCAGCTCAAGTTAAAAAAAACAAAGCAAGACGCAAAGTCGATTAGCATGAGAGCCATGTAAAACACTATCTCACATCAAGTTCGGGTGGTGGTGGCACACACGACAATCACTCACGGCATGTCAACCCTTGTCGTGCAAAATGCAAGTTTACTGTACTAGAGCTGTTTTCAAGAGTGTTTGTACTTTGGTAAAAATAATTACTCGCGTCGTTTTCTTTCCGAGCGTGTACAACCACCAAAGTTAAAAGAAAAATGTGCCGGTCGTAACGTTCCAATTGCGTGCGTAACATAAAAAACCAAGAAAAAAATTTTCCCAGCGCAAACAAGCTACTAAGGAAGAGAAGATGACTTTGGGGAAAAAAACTTGAACCTGAAAAACCGAAAACCCATTAGAAAAACGGTCAAGTGGCCCTTGTAGGTCGTTCAAGGACTATTCAATTTCCCATAGATTTTTTTTTGTTCAATTTGAAACTCAACTTGAGAATTTATATAGAAAAAAGAAGTAAACGGTACATGTATAAAACGTTATAGCCTCGTGTTGTTTGTTCAATGTTGGTTGTGCAAAAGTGGGACGTTGATTGATTCCCTTGTCGTTGAATGTGAAACGCGACAGATTCCGCACCCGCCGTTCTGAAATATAAAAACGTACCCTTGCCTGGAAACCGGAGAACAAAGTGATGTGGACTTGGGCACTTTGCTATACTTCCATTGAATAATTGAGTGTCACCTGACTTCACAATCTATCAAGCTATGATGAGTGAAAGCAGCACAAATTGAATGCTTGACGTTGAAGACAACAATGACACTTTTTTCAGTCAGTGATGGTGAGGATGATACGATGATTACCATGTGTTCTGTGTTGACATTACTGAAGCAAGTTTACTATATAAAAGTTCCGTAAAAAAGTGTTATAAAGTGTAGAAAATCGCTGATCTGATATAAGCCAAGTCAATATTGTACTAACACCAATTTAAATGAGTACACAAGCAAAAGCAAAGAGTTTGAGTTTGTTATTGTGATTGTGTGCTACAAGTGTGTTCTTGATGTGTCAGTTTGCTTAAAATTCAAAAATCTGTTTTCTATGTAGTATTAGAAGTTAGAACATAAAGAACATGCTGCGAGTGCGACATCGTGCTTTTCATTTTGTATTTGTGGACAAAAGTGAGTGTCAGTGTTAATTAAGTCAATCTTCAATGTGTAAGGTACAATATCATTATAACTTTATAACGTAGTAAAATGTCGGTAGCAATTAGCAACATGTTTTATATATATTAAGTTGCTAATCTTGCTAAATTAAAAGTTATAAAATGTTTGAGTTCCTTGCTCTCCGGTCAATTTTTAGGTTTTGTTGTTTTTCTGAACATTACAAAAATGTTGTTTAGTTGTATTTGAAGATCTAAAGTTCTAAAGTTAAATTCTGTATGTGAATGTGAAAGAGTGTGCGTGACAAAACTGCGTAAAGCTATTGTAAAGCAAGCGTGTATGCAAATTAAGTGAGCTGAATGAGGGAAAGTGGAAGGCGACGCTTTTGTTGCCTGCGTTGATGATGATGTCGTAAGTTACCGTTTTGTCCTTTGTGCAAAAGGAAAAAGCTAAATGCTGTGTATACTAAATTATGATATTAACATGAGGATTATTGTGGACGTGTCACAGTCAAGGCTCTATTAAAAATGCTACTAATTTAGAAATTGCAAGACTTGTAAAAACACAAAACAAAAAATCCTTAACAAATTATTATAACAATAATTGGAATTTCAATGTTAATGACTTGAGTTTTCGTCAGTGTGCAGCGCAATGTAAAGTAGTACTACAGAACGTATAACTACAATTTAATTGTCATAAATAGGCTTTTTGTGTAAAATTCGCCCAAAAATTGCGATACATAAAATTATCCACGTAATTATTGTTAAAAGATAATCATGAATCTGTAATCTGTAAGTATTTGTTTGGGTTTCAATTGCTCCAGATATGGTGAAACGACAGGTTATTTCAAAGATGCTATACTAACTCCTGTATAAAAAGTCAATAAATTGCGAAATGGTTGTTAAATAATAATTTAATTGCTGCACTCGTGCGCATTTTAATTTTCATGACTGGAATTCTAAGAATTTCATCCGTCACTTTGATGCACAAGCCGTTTGAACATGAAGAGATGAAACGGAAGCCGATGGCGGAAATACGAGTCAAGGACCAAGGATGTGTGTCTTTCAAATGGCATTTGCAAGTTTCATGCAATTTCGTATTCTCTCTTTTGAAACACTGAAGTGCAGGTGAGTTTGTTTAATGAGCCTACTAAGCAGAGGCCTAAATGAGGTCATTTGGCGCTTCAAACATTGCATTTTACAGTAAAAGGCATTCCGAGGTGTAGGTTATGCAATTTGCATAAAGGATACCTTGACCGACATTTCATATTTTATTTGGACACCTTTAACACTCATTTGAAGATTGCATAGCTGGAATATTGGTGCAAAACGTGTTAGTTAGTAACGTTTCAGTTAAATAACGGTTGACAAAGAAGTACAATGTACTATGTACAAGTAAAAAAATGAGAGTACTTTTGTACTCTCAGAAATCAAAACAACAACAGAAAGTTGGGAACCAGAGAACTCCAAATTCTGAGTATAATTTTGTAAGAGGAGAAGGTTGGACGAAGTTAACGAGTGGAGCAGGGCCAGTCTTCCGGTCCAAATGAGGGAATAGGGAGACCCGTGCAATTAATGTCATTAGGGTGGGGAGGAAATGGACGCGTATATTTTTGCTTTTACCATCATTTTCTCCCTTATTTGGGTTTGTGGAATGCATTTCATTTCAGTAAAGGCCTTTTTACTAGGTTCGTACTTTCATACTTATATACGAGTCTATGCATTACTGTACTACTGTGTGTGATGTTTCGTCGTCGTCGTCTTTCCTTCCTCCCGTACTGCGACGGGGGCGGAGGGCATTTGACTACGACTGCTCTTGGCCCATCTTCCTCGTCCAAAGGGCCCATTTCCCCTCGGAACAACATGCCACGACCATTACCATTATGTCTCTTATAGATCCGCATCCAGATAACATTTTCTTATAGTAAACATAGCATATAAAAGAGGAGAGAAGCAGCAACAACAACAATAACAACAACTCGTCAACACTATGCTCTTTTCGTATAGGAAAGGACAATGCAGCAGGAGCAACTCTGTTTCGGTACAGCTTTCGCTCAGCAACGCAGTAGCGGCGAAAGCACTTTCTCTGTGCATAAATGCACAATGGACTTCTCGACCTACTTGTTCCTCCTGCCGTCCCTTTCCTCTTCCTCCTTGCTACAACACCGGAAATGGCAGTTACCTTACGTTTCTACTTTGGTCACACCGTGATGCGTAGTTAAGTTCTGAGTGTGTTGTCTGCCACGGTGTTGTTATGCTCTGTTCAATACGTGGTTGAGCATAATGTGACTCGTTCCATAGCTTTCCCATTTTCTGAAAACACAATGCTACTCTTTTTGTAATTTTTCATGTCTTGCTTTTCACTTTCAATTGAAAAGCAACGTGTTTAACATTCGGTAACCTTTTGATTACTTTCTGCATTCGCATACGTATAATCATTATTGTTCTTAATGTTAACAACAGTTACGTGTTACTTTTGACTTGGATTCCGCGAGGGTTTAGGATAGCAAACTGGAATGAATTCATTTTACAAAGATTGGTAAGCGTAAACGTAAACATAAACAGAATTGGAATTTGGCTAATAATGGCTTCAGAGACGATAAGAGCTGCGTTTTATAACCTCGTTAAAATCTTTCCGATGGAACATCCGAGAGACAAAATCAGAACGGGATTTGCAGTTTTCCACGAAACGCTTGCAAGTCTCTATTCCCTTGACATGCCTCTCGTTTTACATTGTTATACAGCAGACGATTACAACACAATGTTTAGTCTAACACTTTGCAGTGAGTAAAGCATTTCAATCGATACAAAAGACTTTAAAGGAGAAAAAACGCACAACATTATCTTTTTCGTGCAATGGGTCAAAGAAGCTTATCATTGCACACAATAATTATTGTTACTGCACTTTTTATTACGAAAAATGGCACATTTCTGCCTATGAAATGGATAGTACATTGTACAGTAACGATCTTCTTTAGGATTGAAGCTATGTGTAATATAAAAGGGCAATTTCTTTTTTTTACAGTGTGGTACATGTGGGAAAGAAAGGGTGAAAAAACTCTGTCTTTTTTGGACGAGATCCCATATTGATTTCACCATTTTTCTTTTGTCGCTGACTCTTTCTTTTCAGATAGTGAAACACTCGCGACACGTTGAGACAAGGAGAGGACGGACATGTCCCTTCAGACTTTATTACTTCCATGCATTTTGCTTGGTAAAAAATAACCTTGTCCTGCCACACAGAGTGCTACCTCGTCCCTTGAGACGAAGATGCGGATGATGCGGTTCTTATCGAAAACAAGTGGTGCACATAAGCTGCTAAGCACTTGAGAGACGACGACATGAGAATCCTGCATCTTTTTATAACGTTAAATATAAGCAGTTCCGCTGAGTTATCCTTTAAGCTTTCCTTCGCAGCCCAATGTCACTTTAGCCTGTTTATGTATCTCAACATCTCGAGCCCTTCGGTGTTGTTAAAAAATCAATTCTTTTTTCCTATATGAACGTATAAATATCAACTTTTCTGCTATCATCGTTGACAAATATTTGCATTTTTGCTTTTATTGCACAAGTATCATCTTCAATTCTGTCCATATTATCTGACACCACGCAGTTGTTGTTTACAGACTTCTACTTCCGGGAGGTTTTCCTTCGTTGTTGTGTAATAGTTGCACTATTGAAACTTTTAACAGGACATTTGCATTTTTGAATTAAGGTCTCTTGAGATTGTAAATCTTTTCCGGTTTTTTGTGCGTGCGTTGCACTGTAGCATTAAAATGAAAATTTCAACTTTAATGTACTTCAATTGACGTGCTTAAAATTCCAAGCAGGTTTCAGAACAAAAAATCATTTTCAAAGTGCGTCTTATAACGTAAATACATAAAAGACACGCGTGTGCGAAAAGGGTATCTTAAGTAGCATATTTGTAAAAGTATTCCATCCATGAACGATAGTTTTATGTGGCCAAATTAGTTACGGAGTGAAGGCACCCGGAACGAAGTAGTAGAGCGTTCGGAAGTGTATACGCTGGCACTTGGCAGGTACGGGTATACTGAGTTTGCGATGCTGGACTGTATATAGTACATAAGGAAGTTGAACATGGGTATTATGTTGCTTTTTGAATTTTGCAGGAGAAAGCACACAGTAAGTTTAGGAGGTGCAACTACTAACTAACTTAGGAATGGAAGTTAATAAGCCTCACGTGTAAGTTTTCACACGTCGGTGGAAATGGGAATGGCACTCTTGATTTTCGTGAGAAGAACAAGGAGGCAATGTGGCCAAAACCATCCGACGCAGGAAATATTACCAAAATTCGAAGACTTGCCCAAGTCAAATGGAATTACTCCTGGAAATTATACCCGGAGTGTCGTAATACATCATCGTACATTTCGTAAGTGTTCGTTTTCCTTCCTCCGTGTAACCGGTAACATTGGCGAATGGCAAGTTTGTGACTTGCGACTTCTTCCAACAAGAATTGCTATATTACACTCTTACTACTAAAAGGGCAGGTTGTAAAATGGGTCTATTACGACCACAAGGAACGACTAATTCTCTCGTATACGCACATTTTGGGAGTTTATCACGGAAGATTCTGACGCACAGCATGTCGAGAAGGCTTCTCTGCAAAAGCCTTGCAATTTTCACTCGAAAGCTGCTTACGTCTTGCAAAACTGTTCATTCGACCACTGTTTCCTTATAGAGCTTGCTTTATTGCGTCATTTCAAAATGTCTCGTCCTTTTTATGTCCTGTAAAACATCTTTCGACAATTCCACGGACGATGACCATTTCTGTTTCTCAAACGGCGCAAAGACAGCGATATAACAAAAGATTCCAATTTTTTGCTAACGAAACGAGCTCATGAACTGCAGCTTTATTAATTTAACAGGACATGGAAATGATAATTTATTAAAAACAGTTTTAATGTCTCCGCTTGTCCTGAGTAGCCAAACATGTTTCCGGTGGTGGGGATGTCTTTCGTTGTTCCTCTGTGCATTTTCATCTTTAAAACGATGTTGTAAACAGCCAAAGTTGAAAGTTGAAGTTTTGGAGCCGTGAAGGTTTGGAAGCGGAGCGTTCACGCAATGTTTGGAAGGCTTTTGCCCTTGTGCGAAATCAACTGCCAAGACTAGTTTTTCAAGAAAAGCCTTGAAAAACCCTCTGGAGATGGGAAGAAGTGTAAGGGAAATAAATCAAGAGTTTCTCCTAGAGAAGATCGTGGGCCACTGTGCGCTTACTAAATACGGATGTTGACACCCACAACCATCCGAGAAGGAGGGAATCACGTTGTAAATCTTATAATTGATCACGCTTGTCTCCCGTTTTAATGAAACTGTCCAATTGTGAAAATTCCCTCAAGGTCTTTCCAGTTCCTATCAAAAAAGCTCTTAAAGTTGAAGAAACTCTTATTATAATGAAACGAAAGAAAGAACTTGCGAACTATTTAGTAAAAACATCACAAGCAGAAAAGGAGCGGGGATTTTTGTGATATGACAAAAAATCCTGAAATCAAGGATTTTAAACGTACCAACGACACAGCAAAGAACGATATATGAATACTGCATTTCATTTCATCCCTTGTGAATAACAGTGAAAGAAAGGACCTAACGTAGCGCGAAACACAGACATAGCAAGCAAGCGTAGGAAATGAATACGCGAAATTTCCGGTGCGTCAATGGCATACGTGTCGGCACCTTCGGCATTATGCTAGAGCAATACGCACGTGTCCAATCTAATTTCCGTCAATTTCTCTATTTCCTTCCGGCAAACACTACAAAAAAGGAAAAAGAAGTATACGCCGAACCAGTCTTGTGCCGTGTTGAGCTCGTTGGCCCGCTGTGATTTTGTGATGACTTGGAAAAAAAATCAGATGAAGATAACACGCCTTGGGACTCCGTTTGTACTGTAAAAAAAGCAAAGAGATCAAATGACAAGGACAGACACAAGATGAGCGCAAATGGGTGAAAATCCGTGCGAAAATAGACTCTCAATGTGATTGTAACTCTGTAGGATTTTGAGATTGTGAGCGTCTGTGCATTTTGTTACGAGTACTTTTGTCCCACGGCGAACAGAAAAGGAAAAGTAAGGAAGAGTCACGCACTTGATTAACTCACAATGTCGCAATGTTAAGAAGACTCAACATAGCAGAAACACGTTACGTTTTCGCTTTGTCGTTTCTCGCGACTCGCGACACTAGGATGTCGACGCAGCAAGCAAACAAAAAGTGCGTAGTTTAAACCAACTTGAAAGAGACGAGCGACTTTGTCTCGTGCTTGGGACACTTGATAACAAAAGCCAAATTTTTTTTAGTTTTTGATACTTAAAAGTGTAGTAGAAGGCGAGAGTGAAAGTGCAATTTTCTCCGCCGATCCTCAAGTCCGGAAACATAATCCAGAAGTTATGATTTCTTTCCGGCAGCAAAAAAGGAGGGTCGTGTGGCTTCTGTTTCATCCTGGATGTTTTTAACGGTCTCAAATCCTTGTGGAAGTTGAAGGACATGAAGATCTTATCCTTTTCCTCATTCTTTTGCACATGGTGGCATCATCTGCAGACCTAGGGACAAAAATCACTCCCTGTATAGCCATTTCCAAGTGTAGTTTCTCTGTTACGAGCCTGAGTGTATGACATGGCTCATCCAGAAGAAGGGAAAAAAGTGAAAACTTCTGCTCATGGGAAGTGTCTTGCTTGATTTACAAGCAGAATTAAGACTCAAATTATCCGAGTTACATCCGCGAGACCAAGCCTTGTCTTCGTCTTTTCGGCTCTTATACGTTTTTGCGTGAATTCCACTATATACCATACAGAACAATTTCTATTTTAATGCACTGTTTTATACAGTAAATCCCGTTTTTTTTGCATACTATACATATTACATAGTCTGTAATGGTGAGTGCGCTGACTCAACACAATTTTCTCTTTTAGTGTACACAACATTTGCTTTCACTTTCACTTTGTCGTACGCATTTTCCTCGGGCAACTTTGCATGGTTTTATCTGTAGATATTTCCTGGTATCTTTCCATTTCATCGCGAGTCAGTCATGATCCTCATCTCTATGTGAAATGCTGACAAGGAAATTCTCATATGCAAACGACTCGACGAGGAGATGAGATCAGAATGTACACCACAGAGCCGAGTTGTGCAAATCAAAGTGCAAAATGCTAAGCACTGTGAAGTGAAAGAGATGGAGAGTGCAAACATTACTATGTTGGCACACCATTTGTATGATGAGAGGAGTGGAAAGGATAGTCTTGTCGTTTGCAATGAAAGGGATAGCATTAGTGCTGCTTTCGCTTCTATTCTTTACGAGTTGGTCTTCGTCGTCGTTTTACATAAAGTCTTAAGGAAAGTTCTTCATTGTCTCATTTTCAATGACGAAAGCGGATTGACCCGTAAAGACACGAAACTTTGGCACGCATACACCTTACACAACTTTGGAAGTCGAAGAACAAAACCAAGAAGACAAAAAGTGTCAACTGAACGAAGGTCACGTGCGATTTTGCTTTTTCTTCTTCCCTTGTTCAACTTCGTACAACCCAAATGCTCAGCCGAGTGTACCGGGCTAAATTCAAGACATGCCTTGAACTCTGATACACGGAGAAATTTAATTTAGAGAGAAAAGATCCTCTGCCGCCCTAGTTTTTGACCCGGAATGGTTCCAAAATTGTAAGCAGTCTAGTTTTCAGCAACAACAAAAAGCAACGAGAGCAAGAAGACACTACTTTTCAGAGAGGTAGCTACTGCCAGATTTGAGATCCTCTGTTGTTATTATTGTTAGCAACCGCGTCTTCTTAACCATTTCTAAGTAATATCACAGTAATTTGAGTTCTTCAGTCCAGTTCAGAGGCAAAAAAGAAGTTCGTCTTGGCTTTGGCTTAGTTGCCAGGATAAAATCGTAAAACGTGCTTTATCTAAGAATTGTGTTGTTGTTTTCTTAGGATTTTCTGCATAATAACGTATACTTAAACAAAAGACATGGAGTTTTTGCTTTGGTCAGGTTTTGCCAAAATTTAATTAGTATTTTAAGGAATTACCATTTAGAAAAGAAAGCTCCTATATATCCTATTGTACAATTTGTACTACATTTCTTCGCATGAGCGAGCTTAGCTTTAACTTAGTAATGCCAATTAGACTTACTTAGGAATAATTTCTGGCCCATGCAAATGACATAAGGAAAGTACACATTTGCCGTACGAGTCTACTTTGCGAAATGACTGGAGACTGTGGAGACCAGCATAAAAGAAAACTATCCATCCGGCAATGTAATATGATTCCCGGGTCGTCATCAGTCTCTTCATCTCATCTCAGCTCACTCTGTCCCGACAAAGTTCATCTGTAAAGCAACGAAACGTGAAAAGGTACTTCGTACAGTAGACTTAGACAGGAGTATTTCATACGTATATTATTCAACTCCGCCAATTCAATGGTTATGTACCTTGTAAAGGATAGTATAAAATTTCGTGCATTTGGACTTGGCAAAATCCACTCGCCCAAATATTTCCTTTTTACCAGAGCAATCGATAAATCCTCCCATTCTCTTGAGCTTCCAGGCTCCCCGGGTTTAATTTCAATCCGTGCTCTGAATGATATTATGAAAAGCCATGAACCCTATCAGTCCTAACGTCCCGGTTTTGCCTTCTCACGTCTCACGCGGAGTTTCCCAAACGCTACTTCGGCTTCGGTGACTCAGACACATTCATCCGCATCCGTCAGCCTTTCGTCTCAAGTCTACTAAATCCCTTTTCGGGTTCCCTACTTTATTTTCACATTCTAAACCACTGCAGTGGCGGCCGTGACGGAAAGGCAAACAAATCTTACCTGATTAGAAACAAGCAAAGAAGAGCAGCTTTATACGAGAAACTGATACAGTCATGATCAAAATCTGTTTCATGCGTCCTGATTTCGAATTAGCACTGTTCGCCAACATTATTATTCGTTGAGCCTGAATTATAATTTTACTAATATGACCTTACTTTGCGTTGTGCGAATTATGTTTGATTTTCACATGGAATTAGCATTTCGCTAACAATTCGCAAAATCTAACAAGATGATTTCGCATCAACGAAACATTATCATCATGCTTGTGAAATATACAGTAATGATCCGTTGTGTAATATTAGAAAGCATGCGAATCATATGACCACGTACTATTTGAAATGGATCGGAAGAATAAGAGCTCTTTTGTTCGTTCTGCGTGTTTTCCTCAAGTAAATGCGAAATTGCAAAGCTCGTCGCTTCTCGAGCATCTCAAATGAACATTTTGATTAGAGTCAGAAAGCAATAAAGTTTTTTTGAGAAACAAGCACAAAAAAGCAGCGAGAGATTTTTTCCTTTACGTACTCCTGCGTGTAATAGAAACCTACATTTTTTCGTTACAGCCCACAAAACACGAGTGTCTTTCATGACGTTGAAAACCCGGAGTAAAAATATAACAACCTTTCCACGAAAAGAAAGTTGGTCAACATTCTAGACAGACAAAAATCAATTGAAATGTGAATTATATACAGCAATAATAATCACTGTTAGTTCCATCATATCTGTAATCTGTATCTGTATTTCTGTATCCGCCGTATGTTCTATGTACATATACCGGTATGTTTAGTTATTTCATATTTCTTGGTTGGCCAAAATATAATCCAAAGTATACATTGATAATCCATGTATTATATAAGCTTTAATTTTAAGAAATACAGTCTTTGAACTTGGAAGTTACATTCTTACATTGCACTTAAAAATTACAATATGAAAAGGATGTGATTAAAAAAGTGAAAAATTGACAATTTGAGCAACGCGTGGTCCGGAAACTTATTCGCTTTATTCGCAACTTGCATGAGAAAAAGTTTTGCAAATATCCTCCTCTTGCTTTTTTTCAGCTTGGATCCGAGTTCTTAATGACAGAGCAGATTGGCTTTTTACACCGGAGCGGCTTGTTATAGTGTCGCTTTGACGGAAGACATCGGCACTTTGGCATACTCGTCGTCGTCTCACTTTGCCTTCTTCTTTTCCGACTTCAACTTAATTTAAATGAAGAAAGGGGTTCTATCTATGTGAAACTTTTTTTCCTTCTCACAAAACTCTTTTTTCCTCATAAAAGCCTCCTCAAAGCCAAAAAAGGAAGAAGTGAAAAAAAAGAAAGCATAGGGCAGGAGGGAAAAATTGATTCCAAAATTAAATCAGTTCTCAAGGGACACGACGTAATGAACCTTTTTGGCCTTTTTTAAACCGGAGGAAATGAAATCTTTCTTCTTTTCTTCCCTTGGATTCCTTCGAGCTTTGCACTTCTCGAGAAAAGGAAGTCTTTCCAAAAGCGCTCAAGGAGAACAACTTTGAAGGCACAACAAACCTGACATTTCCGAAGAAGGGAGGATCCAATAGGGAAAACCGCCTTGAGACATTTCTCTAACAGGTGCTCATCTCCAAGATTAATTTTTTTATTTACAATAAATCGCTCTGAAATCGTAAACTGTTATTTATCTCTTATTATACCTCTTTATATCATATTTTACTATACAAATATTTACACTGACTTTCTTGTTTTTGATCGTTACGAAAAACGTGACAAAAAAGGAAATTGTAATCTGTATGCACTAAACAGGAACCTTGACCTTCATTTATTTACGTTTTAACAATTTTTTACATTCGATTTGTCGGCTTTTCTACATTCCTCACTTGCAGTACTTGAACCGAAAACGATGTACACGTAGGGTTCCTATGATGTTATTGAGTAAAAGGGCAATGTCGATTGCTGCTCTTTCTCTTTCACGATTGAACCACAGAGTCAAATCAAATTAAAAGTCTAATTGAAAGGAGTATCCTCATGGCACGTTTGAATATGAATATGAAAGGGATTCGGTAATGGGTTTAAAGTAGGCTGAAGGGAAAAACATAAAAGACTGGGAATTAATTTCCTATTTGAGCACTTAAGTGCTGCGAGTGTGAGCAACAGAGTGAATGGGAATCATATGCCTTGTGAGTTGCTCAAGGCCATGTTCGTAATGGTCATGGAGTATGAGGTGTTGAAGAGTGAAGCGGTACAGCAATACAAAATAATAGAGAGACAAGAGCTGTGTTTGATATAAGGAATTATGTGTAAGAACAGTAAAATATAGAAATGTGGAGAAAGCATAAGGATAATACAGTATACAGTTCATCAAAAATGATAAAAATGTGACCCTGTAACGTAAGGAAAGAGTTTGAGAAATCTTTGGAAGGAAAGTCGGAGAAAGGGGAAAAGAAGAGACGTTTCGTTTACTATTCCATTGGAAGCCTTGGGAGCTTTTATAATCGGCCCATAAGATGTTTCCTTTAGAGAAGAGCTGTAAATCATCCAAATCACTCACTCTTGCTTTTGACACTAAAGGTTACAACCTTCAGGAAGATTTCACCTTCAGACTTCGTCTTTGAATGGGTCGTTGAGGTCCAAAAGTGTCATGACCCTGCCCGTTGGTAGTTCGGATTCAATGGTTTCAAAAGGAGCAGAAAAAAGAAAGATTTTTGCTATGAGCTAACGGCTGGCCATTGCGAAGATTACAGTTTGGAGCATAAATGCAAAGTCAAACTTGCCAGTCACGCTGGACTGAGTTTCCAAAACTTTTTTGGGAGTCTTTAAAGCTATTGGCGAACGAGGTCTTTTCTCGTCCAAGACCATTCGACTTGAATGACGATGACGATGACGACGACGAAGACGACGAAGACGGAACGGAATCGAAGGCCTTTGAATAGACCAGGAAAAATGTCCTTTCACAACGTAAGAGTATGGGAAACAAAGGTGACACGTGTTTTGACACATAGACAGCAAGCAAGCAACGGGCGGAGGAAGCAATCACAAGTGAAAAGTTTGCGTACACTCTCAACTGAAAGGGAAAGTGCTCCAATGTCGGATTGCGGTGTGCAAATGGGGCTCAGGTGAGTCGTAAAACTGAACGGCCCTGTATGTAGCCTCCAGCCTGAGGAACTTTGCGCCATTTACATCCGCCGTTTCTGCTGAGTTTAGAGGCGTGTCGACGACACTCTTTACAACGTTAAGATACCATTCACACTACTGTCTGTTCTATCTGTTCATTTTGCCACCCACGCCAACAAAACTAGAATGCAAAAGGTAAGGTCAAAAGGCCACTGTTATATGTTCAGCTTCGGTTTTTCTATCAAGGATGGAAGATGAAGGAGAATTTGAAATGAATCTTCAAAGCTTCAACGTACTAATCCAAAGAAAGCAGAGTGGGTGATGTCGATGTGACGTTATGTGAGCCGAGTGGAATGGAGTTGACTCCAATCGAGTCCTTTGACAAATAGCATTTGTCACCTTTGACCTTTTGTGAATATAATCTTATCAATCTTGCTTTTCAATCCTGATGAAATTCTTTCATCCCTTCGATTGGTTTTGTCATTTCCTACTTAGACTTCCGGACTTAAAACTGAGCCTGTAAGACAACATCACCGTACGAAGTTTACAAATATATACAATATAATGAGTATTGACCACTTTCTAGACCTTTAAGGATCTTTAAAAGCTATTCCGGTGGTTTATTATTATTACCTTATCGTTGAAGCCTTGAGGTCATTGAGGTGTTCCAGATCGATGTTATTAGAACTAAAAGGACTAAGAAGTAAGGACTACAATTCAGAAGTTTAAAATAATATAATATGATGTCCTAGTCTTTTAAGTCTTAACCAGACCTCACACACAGAAACATTTTTTGCACATGCTTTCGTTTCGTTCCCCTGTGTAATTAACTTGCAGGGTTGCTCGGTCATTTTCTCCCGTCATTACTTTTGTATCTTTGCCCGTTTGCCATTTCGGAAGATTGTGGGGTTCGCTCTCTCCCTTTAATTAGAAAGAAAAGTTGTGGTAATTGCTCAGTTGTAGGACACTCTTTTTGGCGTCAAACAGTCGACGGACGACGGACGTTTTACAATTTCCAGATTCCCATTGCCATCAACACAACCATTGCATCACCAGCGACTACGACAACGCTAGTTTAGTAGTCATCCTAGTTTTTTCCCAGCGTGGACATTTTCAAGTCAAATGAACTTTGTATGATCTTGCGTAACTGAAACTATGAACTGTGACCTCATTCTCACGGGTCCACAGTTGGGTCACAAATTGTACTAAAGTGTCGCTTGCAGTTTGGAGCGCAAGAGAAATAACCATAACTAATTATGGGAACGGGAAGTGTACAATGAGCAAACGTCCTCTAGCATGTGAACCGTAGTCCTGAAGCATTAAACTAAAACTGCGTTTTCAAAGTAGGTTTTCAGCAAAGTTGTTTTTACTTCGTGAGTACAAAAACTTTATAGGGATTTT
>JABASF010001055.1:0-27249 GCA_019776145.1 Harlomillsia oculata
CCTGTTCGCTACCTGTTCAGCTTACCGCTGTCCGTGTCACAAACCTTGAGGTGCTCCCTACCGGGCGCAACTCCAGTATCGGACGAAGGCGTTGGCGGTCACCGCCGGGAGGCAGCGCATCGTGCTCGACGACGAACGTTTCGTCGGCAATGTGGCCTTCCGCGACAATGGCCAGACGTTCGACGCGGTGCGCGCCGAGGTGACGGCCATTCCCAAGCTGAAGCTCGACGTCACTTATGCGTGGGGCGTCCGGACGATCTGGGGCATCAACGGCACGGGCGCGCGGCAGCAGGCGGTGAGTGGCGACAACGTCTTCGCCAACCTCTCCTATGCGACACCGATCGGCAATCTGGTCGGTTTCGCGTATCTGGTCGACCAGGACGAGGCGGCGGTGCAGGGGTTTCGCCTGTCGAGCCAGACATACGGTGCAAGGCTTGCAGGCGCGCGCGTGCTGTCGAAAGCTATGAAGCTCGCCTACCAGCTCAGCTACGCCCGCCAGAGCGACTGGCACCGCAATCCCAATCGCTACGGCGCGGACTATTATCTCGCGGATGCGACGCTGGGGATGGGCGGCTGGTCGCTGAATGGCGGCTATGAAGTGCTCGGCGCTGACCGGGGAATGGTCTTCACAAGCTTCCAGACGCCGCTCGGCACCAATTTCAAGTTCCAGGGCTGGGCCGACAAGTTCCTGACCACGCCGCCGAACGGCGTGCGCGATCTCTATGCGGGTGGCGGCTATGGCTGGAAGAAGGCGCTCGGCGCCGATACGATCGCGCTCTCGGGCACATGGCACCGTTTCCGCAGCGGTCGGCTCGGTCAAGCGTACGGCAAGGAAATCGATCTGATCGCCGGTGCCAAGGTCGGACGCACCACCGTTTCGGCACGCTATGCGCGGTACCGCGCGGACGCCTTCGCCACCGATACGGAAAAGGCCTGGGTGCAAATCGACTGGACCTACTGACGAGACGGCTTGAGCAGGCCTGCAATTTGCGGTAATGCTGCGCTGCAGGAGGCATCGCTGCCTCAACAAGATAGCCGGGACGGTCCAAGGACGGATCGCGACGGTTAAAACAGATGGCAAGGCCGCCATCCGGGCTCCGCAACGTCGGGGTCGGGATGGCGGCCTTTTTCGTTTTGGAGCACGACGGATGGACTTTCACGACCATCGCGAACCCGAACGGGACGACGCACCCGCACCGGTCACGGCAGTGGATCGCCCGCCCCGGCATCTGGTGGTGATCGGCAACGGCATGGCGGGCTGCCGGGCCGTCGAGGAGCTGATCGCGCGCGACGCCGACCGCTACCGGGTGACGATCTTCGGCGCGGAGCCGCACGTCAATTACAACCGGATCATGCTGTCGCCGGTGCTGGCGGGCGAGAAGACCTTCGAGGAGATCGTCATCAATGGTCACGACTGGTATGCCGACAATGGCATCGAGCTGATCGCCAGCGACCCCGTCGTTGCGATCGACCGGTCGAACAGGACGGTGACCGCGCGTTCGGGCCGCCAAGTCGGCTACGACAAGCTGCTGATCGCCACCGGCTCCGATCCCTTCATCATTCCGGTGCCCGGCAAGGATCTGCCCGGCGTCATCTCCTTCCGCGACATGAAGGACGTCGACCACATGCTGGCCGCCGCCGAAGACGGCAAGGCGGCGGGCGGCGGCCAGGCGGTGGTGATCGGCGGCGGGCTGCTCGGGCTGGAGGCGGCGCACGGGCTGACGCTGCGCGGCATGAAGGTCACGGTGCTGCATATCATGCCGATCCTGATGGAACGCCAGCTCGACGAGGCGGCGGGCTGGTTGCTGAAAACCGAGCTGGAGCGCCGCGGCCAGACCGTATTGACGGGGGCCGACACCGCCGAGATCTATGGCGACGGCAAGGTGGAGGGCGTGCGGCTGAAGGACGGGCGCGAGATCCCGGCCAGCCTCGTGGTCATGGCGGTCGGCATCCGCCCGTCGATCGCGCTGGCCCGCGACGCCGGACTGGACGTCGGCCGCGGCATCAGGGTGGACGATCACATGGTGACGTCCGACCCCGACGTGCTCGCGGTCGGCGAGTGCGTGGAGCATAACGGCACGGTCTACGGTCTCGTGGCGCCGCTCTGGGACATGTGCCGCAGCCTGGCGGACGGGCTGGTCGAGCGGCACAGCGGCTATCGCGGATCGGTCACCTCGACCAAGCTCAAGGTGTCGGGGATCGACGTGTTCTCGGCGGGCGACTTCTCGGGCGGCGACGGGGCGGAGGATATCGTGCTGCGCGACGCCTCGCGCGGCATCTACAAGCGTGTCGTCGTCAAGGACGACCGGATCGCGGGCTGCGTGCTGTACGGCGACACCGCCGACGGCAACTGGTATTTCGACCTCCTGAAGAAGCGGGAGGACGTGGGCGCGATCCGCGACCTGCTGATCTTCGGCCAGGCCTTTGCCTCCGGAGGTGGGCAGGCGGACCCTAAGGCGGCCGTTGCGGCGCTCTCGGACGATGCCGAGATCTGCGGCTGCAACGGCGTTTCCAAGGCAAAGGTCTGCCAGGCCATCGTCGACGGTGCGGCCAGCCTCGACGCGATACGCGCCACCTGCAAGGCGTCAGCGAGTTGCGGGTCCTGCACCGGGCTGGTCGAGCAACTGCTGTCGATCACGCTCGGCAGCGATTACGGCGGCGAACGGTCGGTCAAGACGCTGTGCAAGTGCACCAGTTTCGGCCACGACGATGTGCGGCGCGAGATCGTCGCGCAGAACATGCGCTCGATTCCCGACGTCATGCAGAAGCTGCACTGGTCGACGCCGGACGGCTGTTCGGCCTGCCGCCCCGCGCTCAATTACTATCTGCTCTGCGCGCTGCCCGGCGAATATGTCGATGACCAGCAGAGCCGCTTCGTCAACGAGCGCATGCACGCCAACATCCAGAAGGACGGCACCTATTCCGTGGTCCCAAGGATGTGGGGAGGCCTCACCAACCCGCGCGAGCTGCGCGCCATCGCCGACGTGGTCGACAAGTTCAACGCGCCGATGGTCAAAGTGACCGGTGGCCAGCGGCTCGACATCTTCGGCATCCGCAAGGAGGACCTGCCCGCGGTCTGGGCGGACCTCAACGCCGCCGGCATGGTGTCGGGCCACGCCTACGGCAAGTCGCTGCGCACGGTGAAGACCTGCGTCGGGTCCGAATGGTGCCGGTTTGGCACGCAGGATTCGACCGGGCTGGGCGTGAAGATCGAGCGGATGACGTGGGGATCGTGGATGCCCCACAAGTTCAAGATCGCCGTGTCGGGCTGCCCGCGCAACTGCGCCGAGGCGACGATCAAGGATTTCGGCGTCGTCTGCGTCGACAGCGGTTATGAGCTCCACGTCGGCGGCAACGGCGGCATCAAGGTGCGCGCGACCGACCTTCTCTGCAAGGTCGCGACCGAGGAGGAGGCGATGGATTACTGCGCCGCCTTCATCCAGCTCTACCGCGAGGAGGCGCGCTACCTTGAGCGGACCGCGCCGTGGATCGAGCGCGTCGGCCTCGATCACATCACGTCGCGCCTGCTCGACGATCCCGACGCCGTCCCGGCCTATGCCGAGCGGTTCCGCTTCTCGCAGCGCTTCACGCAGAATGATCCCTGGGCGAAGCGGGTCGCCGGCGAGGACCGCGAGCAGCACGCGCCAATGGCGTCTTTTAAGCCGCAGGTGGAGGAACCGGCATGAGCGGCGATTGGCTCGACATCGGACGGGTCGATGAAATCCCCGTCCGCGGCGCGCGAACGGTGACGATCCCCGGCGACGAGGAGATCGCCGTGTTCCGTACCGGCGACGGCCGGGTGTTCGCGCTCCTCAACCGCTGCCCGCACAAGGGAGGGCGACTGAGCCAGGGGATCGTGCATGGGCACACGGTGGCCTGCCCGCTCCACAACTGGAACATCGCGCTGGCGACCGGCGAGGCGCAGGGGGCGGACAGCGGCTGCACGCCCGTCATTCCGGTGAAAGTTAGCGGCAACCGTGTACTGATCTGCCGCGCGTCGGCACTCAAGGCTGCGGCCTGACGTGAGCGATCCTGTCCGCACCACCTGCGCCTATTGCGGCGTCGGCTGCGGGATCGCCGCCTCCCGAACGGGCGAGCGCACGGTCACGATCGCGGGCGATCCGGCACATCCGGCCAATGCCGGTCGGCTCTGCTCCAAGGGCACGCACCTCGGCGAGACGGTCGGCCTCGAAGGTCGCCTCCTTCACCCGATGGTCGGTGAACGCCGCGCCTCCTGGGACAAGGCGCTGGACCTCGTCGCCGGTCGCTTCCGCGATGCGATCGAGCGTCACGGGCCGGACAGCGTCGCCTTCTACGTTTCGGGTCAGCTCCTCACCGAAGATTACTACGTCGCGAACAAGCTGATGAAGGGATTCATCGGCTCGGCCAACATCGACACAAACTCCCGGCTGTGCATGTCGAGCGCGGTGGCCGGGTACGTCCGTGCCTTCGGCGAGGATGTCGTGCCCGCGAGCTACGACGATCTCGATGCTGCCGACCTGATCGTGCTGGTCGGATCGAACACGGCCTGGTGCCACCCCGTCGTCTATCAGCGGATCGTGGCAGCCCGCGCCACGCGCGGCACCAGAATCGTCGTCATCGATCCGCGCAGGACCGAAACCTGCGAGGACGCCGACCTGCACCTGCCGGTCCGGCCGGGCACCGATGTCCAGCTGATGAACGGGCTGCTCGCCTGGTGCCGCGAAGCCGGCGTCGTCGACGAGGCGTATCTCTCGGCGCATGTGGCGGTCCCCGACGACTTCTGGGCTGCGCTGGGGGAGGGAAACGACCTCTGGTCGACCGCGCGCACCTGCGACGTGCCGCCGGCCGATCTCCGCCGCTTCTACGAGCTTTTCGCTGCCACGCCGCGCACCGTCACGCTGTTCAGTCAGGGGATCAACCAGTCGATCCGCGGGACAGACCAGGTCAACGCGATCGTCAACGTCCATCTGGCCACCGGCAGGATCGGCAAGCCGGGCGCGGCACCGTTCTCGATCACCGGCCAGCCCAACGCGATGGGCGGTCGCGAAGTGGGCGGGCTCGCCTCGACGCTCGCCGCTCACATGGATTTCGCACCCGAGAACGTCGCTCGCGTCGGTCGCTTCTGGGCGGCGGCGCGGATGGCGACCCGGCCCGGGCTGAAGGCGGTCGATCTGTTCCGCGCGGTCGGCGAGGGGCGGATCAAGGCGTTGTGGATCATGGCCACCAATCCGGCGGTATCGCTGCCCGACGCGGGTGCGGTGCGCGAGGCGCTGGCCGCGTGTCCCTTTGTCGTCGTCTCGGACGTGATGGAGACCACTGATACGTCAGTCCACGCCCATGTCCGCCTGCCGGCCGCGGCATGGGGCGAGAAGGACGGCACCGTCACCAACTCGGACCGTACCGTCTCACGCCAGCGCGGGCTGCTGCCGCTGCCGGGCGAAGCGAAGCCTGACTGGTGGATCGTCTCGCAGATCGCGCAGCGCATGGGCTGGGTCGGCGAGTTCGCCTACGGCCGCCCGGCCGACATCTGGCGCGAGCATGCCCGGCTCACCGCCTATCAGAACGAGGGCGCGCGCGTGCTGAACCTGAAGCCGCACACCGCCATCGGCAACGCCGCCTATGATGCGATGGAGCCGTTCCGCTGGGGAGGAAAACCGTTTGCCGACGGGCGTTTTCCGACGCCGGATGGACGGGCTAGGCTGGTCGCGGTCAAGCAAGCGCCGGTCGCGGCACCGCTCGTCTCCTGGCCGATGACGCTCAATACCGGTCGCTATCGTGACCAGTGGCACACCATGACGCGTACCGGACTCAGTCCCAAGCTCGCCCGTCATCGCGAGGAACCGCTGGTGGAGGTTCATCCCGCGGATGCGACGGCGCTCGGCCTCGCCGATCACGGTCTCGCCCGTGTTTCGACGCCGCAAGGGAACAGCCTGTTCCGGGTGGCGGCCGCCGATACCCAGCGCCAGGGCGAACTGTTCACGCCTATCCACTGGACCGACCAGCAGGCGACCGGCGGCCGCACCGGGCTGCTCCCGCGTCCGCTGACCGACCCGCATTCAGGCCAGCCCGGGTTTAAGGCGACGCCGGCGCGGATTGAGCCGGTCGCGACCGAATGGCGCGGTTTTCTGATCGTGCATGGTGACATCGAAGCGCCGAAATGCCTGTGGGCGACAAAGGTCCGCGTGCCCGGCGGTTTGTTGTGGGAGGTGGCCGGCAACGGCGATGCCGCGCGCCTCGAACGCGCGTTGCCCAAGGGCGAGCGGATCGAGGCGATCGATCACGCGCGCGGCACGCGCCGTGTCGCGATCCTGCGCAACGGCAGGCTGGCCACAATCCTATTCACGACGCGCTCGGGCGACCTTCCGCCGCGCGATTGGCTGATCGCCCAGCTGGACATGAGCCACGGCCCCGCGGTCCTCGCCGGTCGCGCGCCGGGCCTGCAGGCTGACCGTGGGGCTGTCGTTTGCGTCTGCTTCGATGTCGGCATGAAGACGATCGTCGCCGCCATCGCGGAACAGGGCCTTGTCGACGTGGCCGCCGTCGGCGCTGCGCTCGGGGCGGGAATGAATTGCGGATCCTGCCGCCCGGCGCTCGCGCGGTTGATCGCGCAATCGAGGAAAACTGCCAATGGATGATCTCTTTCCACGCGGCATGGTCTGGCTCGTCGGCGCTGGCCCCGGCGACCCGGACCTCCTCACCCGCAAGGCGGAGCGGCTGATGAGCCAGGCAGACATCGTCTTCTACGATGCGTTGGTGGGCTCCGGGATCCTAGCGATCGCGGCACAGGCGGAGCTGGTCAGCGTCGGCAAGCGGGCCGGGCGCCACTCCAGGGATCAGGCCAGCATCGACGAGCTCATTGTCCACGCCGCGCACGACGGCCGGCGCGTCGTCCGTCTCAAGGGCGGCGATCCGTCGATCTTCGGCCGGTCTACCGAGGAAATCGAAGCGTGCGCTGCCCATGGCATACCGGTAAGGATCTGCCCGGGCATCACCGCCGCAAGCGCCGCCGCGGCAAGCGGCATTGCCTCGCTCACTCTGCGTGGGCTCGCGCGCAAGCTGACCTTTCTCACCGCCCATGCCCGTGCCGGTGAACGGCTGGAGCACGATTGGGCAGCTCTCGCTACCGGCGACGCAACGATTGCCGTTTACATGGGGCGCGTCGCCGCACCGGAGATCGCGCACGCCCTTATCGCGGCCGGACGCGCGCCCGAAACTCCCGTGATGATCGCGGTCGACGTGTCGTTGCCGACCGAGCGACTGATCCACGGCACGCTCGCTGCCCTGCCGTTCCTGGTCCGCACGATCGCCGATGACGATCCGACGCTGCTGCTGATCGGTGAGGCTGCGCGACCATTGCTGGCCGCTTCGTACAGACATCATCATCCCGAAGATTTGGCAGCGGCTCACCGTTAGACGCATCAGTAGCAATGTCCCGCATCACCATAGCCTCGATCCTGTTCGCTCGACCTGCGTGCGGGTGGCGGCGCTTCATGCTGTACACGCTTGTCTGTTGCCCGCTGTGCGCGGCTGCAACCCTGCCATTTCTTGGAGCTTGAACGCGGCCCCAAGCCGATGTTCGACAAAGCGAAAGCGATGATCCTTATCCTGAACCGGCGGTCATGCCGTTCAGGCTCGAATAATCACCAGATTACACTTCGTTCTCGGCTCCGATGAGCTTGTCGGGTTCCATTTAGCCGGTCGCTTATTTGAGTATACCCAAGAACGCCGGGCAGGAGTGATGAGTAGGTGGCAGGCAGCGGAGTGAAGGTAGCGCGCGTCTACCTGCGGGTTAGCACGGACGATCAGGACCTGACGCGGCAGGAGAACATCGTGGCCGGCGCCAAGGCGGCCGGCTTCTACGTCGCGGCGGTGTACCGGGAGAAGGCGTCGGGCGCGCGGCCGGACCGACCGGAGCTCCTGCGCATGGTGGCGGACCTGCAGCCGGGCGAGGTGGTGGTGGCCGAGAAGATCGATCGGATCAGCCGCCTGCCGCTGCCGGAGGCGGAGCTGCTGGTGGAGACGATCCGAGGCAGGGGGGCGCGCCTCGCAGTGCCGGGGATCGTGGACCTGTCCGACCTGGTGGCAGACAGCGCGGGCGTGGCGCGCATCGTGCTGGAGGCGGTGCAGGACATGCTGCTGCGGGTGGCGCTGCAGACGGCGCGCGACGACTACGACACGCGGCGCGAGCGGCAGCGCGAGGGCATCGAAGTTGCGAAGAGGGCGGGGCGTTACATCGGCCGCAAGCCGGATATCGCCCACCATCGACGCATCGTAAGTTTGAGGGAGGCGGGCATGAGCATCGCGAAAACTGCGGAGCTCGCCGGATGCAGCATCGCTCATGTCAAGCGCGTGACCGCACTCCACCGCTCGAGGGCGATTAAGCCCGAGCAGGGCGGCTGAGTTTTGTACGTGTTCCACCTGCCGATCATGCTGGTTTAGATTGCATCGCTCATCGGGCATCGCGCTAGGCTGCGGAGCGTGATGCCGGCCGTCACCGCGGGACATCTCCGCATAGCCAAGCCCATCCTCCGGTTCTGACACAGAATTTCGACACCTGTACGGCGTTGAGAACGCTGCCGGAGGTGGCCGGTGTCACAACCGGACGTGGCTGTTGAAAATATCCCGTTCGAACTGATGCCACGCGATTGAGAGAGTGGATGCGCTCTCAAGTTCTATTCGGTGGGCGGGTGCTAGTATACTATCTAACGATCCCGACTTGATGCGCCGGCCCGCCGAGGGGCATGGACGGGCCGGCGACTGCAGCTGGCTCAGCGACGGGGGAGCTTTGCCAGGGCAGCCTTGTAAGCCGCGTAATGTGTGCCTTCGTCGACCGCGATCTGGCGGAACATCTGCGCCACCTTGGTGTCGCCGGCCGCCTCCGCCTCTTTGGCGAAATTCACGTACATCGTGACATTCTCGTAGTGCTCACCCTTCATGGCGTCCTCGAGATTCACATTGTTGGTGCTGCCGAGCCGCAGCGCTTGCGCTTCACGATCGAAGTGCTCGTTGGCTTCGACGTTGGCTGACGCGCGGAAGAGCTTGGCGAGTTCGGGTTTTCCCGCCGCCTGCGCCTGGTCGGCGTACCGCAGATACTTCAGGTTGGCATAGGCCTCCCCATGCATCGCGGCCTCGAGGTTCGCCCGCGTGCTGGCGGCGAGCGGGCGGGTCGGCTCCGACGGCGCGGCGGTCACGCTGACGGCGAAAATGGTCGCGGCACCGGCGGCAGCGACGATCAAGGACTTCATCATGGTCGATACTCCATTGCCGCCGGAAATGCGGCTGCCCCGCTATCGAACCCGGTCCTGACGACGACCTGACAGGCCGATGGCCAGCGCATTTTTCGAGACGTGGGAAATACTCGCCGCGCTGTCAGGATTCGGTCAGGCGCTGCTGCGATCTTCCGGTCATCGAGGCTATCCCGCCTCTGACAGGAGCTCGTTCGATGATCCGATTCGCCCCCCTGAAGGTCGCAGGCTTTCTCGCCGCCATTGCAGCCGCGCCGATGGCGATGGCGGCACCCGTCTGCACGAAGGCACCACAGGCCAAATGGATGACGCCGGCACAGATGAAAAGCCGCGTCGCGAAGATGGGCTATCGCGACGTCAAGGTCTTTCAGGTGTCGGGCAGCTGCTACGAGATCTACGCCCACACCAAGGACGGCAAGCGCGCCGAGGTCTATTTCAACCCGGTGAACGGCGCGATCGTTCAGAACAACGTCGACTGACGATGAACCACGTCGCTCCAGCGGCTCCTTCCCGAGACCCTGTTCGCAACCGCGGCAGGGTCAAGGTCTGGGACCCGATCGTCCGCATCTTTCACTGGACCGTGGCAGGAGGTGTCATCGCCAACCTGACGTTCCTTCGGCACGAGGAGACGCCGCATATCTATGTCGGCTACGTCGTCGTCACGGCGCTGGCGGTCCGGCTGATCTGGGGCATCATCGGCCGGCGTCACGCACGGTTCGCCAGCTTCGTGCCCAGCCCAGTCGGGCTGCTGCGCTATTTCCGCGCGATGGCTGCCCGGCGCGAGCCGCGCTACATCGGTCACAACCCGGCCGGGGGCGCGATGATCGTCGTCCTCCTTGTCCTGCTGGCGACGGTGGGGACCAGCGGATGGATGATGGGGCTCGACCAATTCTGGGGTGTGGGCTGGGTCGAGACGTTGCACGAAACTGCCGCCAATGTTCTGATCGGCGCGGTAGCCCTGCATGTCATCGGTGCGATCGTCGAGAGCGTACGGCACCGGGAAAACCTGCCGCTGGCGATGGTCACTGGCTACAAACGTGCACCAACGGGGACCGACATCGACCATGCGCCTGCTGCTGATTGAAGACAACGTCCGGCTCGGTAGCCTGGTTCGCGACGGTCTGATCCCGCAGGGTTTCGCGGTCGATTGGGTCGAGACCGTCGAGGACGCCGAGCTGGCGATGAAGGTGGCGACATATGACCTGCTACTGGTCGACCTTGGCCTGCCCGACGGAGACGGCCTGGACATCGTCCGCCGCTCCCGTCGGGACAAGAATGCGACGCCGATCCTTGTCCTAACGGCGCGAGGTGGCCTCGACGACCGCGTGACCGGACTGGACGCGGGCGCTGACGACTATCTGGTGAAACCGTTCCAGATTCCCGAACTCGCTGCACGGTGCCGTGCCCTGCTGCGACGGCCCGGGGCGTCGCTCGGCACTCAGCTCGCCGCGGGCAACGTCGTACTCGATTGTGCCTCACGGTCGGCCGAGGTGGGCGGCGCGGCGATCGAGGCGACGCCGCGTGAAATTAACCTGCTTGAGGTTCTGCTCCGCCGCGCCGGACACGTCGTCGCCAAGCCGGCACTCGAGAATACGCTATATGCGATGGATGCGGAGGTAACGCCCAATGCGCTGGAAGCAGCGGTATCGCGGCTGCGCAAGCGACTGACCGCCGCCGGGGCGGACGTGCAGGTCCGCACCGTGCACGGCGTCGGCTATGCACTTTTTGCGCCGAGCGTATCCGGTGAGTAGGTCGGGCACCGTCCGGCCAAGGCGACGGCCCCCGACCCTGTTCCGACAGATCGCAGCGCGTCTGGCGGCGTTCACGCTGCTATTCGCGGCGCTCGACGTCGGGATCGTCGTCTTCACCTACAGTCGGCAGCCCGAATCTCTCGCGCAGGAACTGCTGACGCTCGAAGCCGCAAAGGCTCCGGCAGGTGGGGTTCTATCGCCGGATCTGCTGGCGGGGCCGCCGGGGGCCGAATCCTGGTCCGCGCGCTATGTCGAACCGGGATCGCCCGAACTCCGGCGGGTGGGTCAGGCCGGGATCGACGGTGCGTCGACCCTGGTCGACTGGACGCGGCGCGAACAGACTCCTCACGGCTATCGGATATCGGGCGTCCGCGCGATCGATCGTGGCAACGAGCGGCGATGGCTGGCGATGCAGTTCGAGGGCGACGGCATCCGTCCCTATGTGCCGGTGATCGTGAACGAGATCATTCAGCACGTTTTGCTACCGCTGATCCCGTTGTCGCTGTTGCTGCTACTGTTCAACGTCTTCGCCGTTCGGCGAGTACTCCAGCCGCTTCGCCATGCCGAGCGTGAAGTGGATGCGCTGGAACCCGACAACACTCTGCTTCGCCTTTCAGAGCCGAGTGAGCCGCGCGAGGTCAATACGCTCGTCAGTGCCGTCAACCGGGCGCTTGGCCGGCTCGATGCAGCGATGGCGACCCTGCGGGAGTTCACTGCCAATGCCGCGCACGAGTTGCGCACGCCGCTGTCGATCATGCAGCTGTCGCTCGACCAGCTCCCCGCAGGCAAGCAGCGGGACGAACTGCACGCGGATGCTCGGCACTTGACCCGTCTTGTCGAACAGATGCTCGATCTTGCCCAGGCCGACGCGCTGGCCGTCGATGGCCACCTTGCCATCGACCTCGCCGACATCGGCCGAGACGTCGTGGCCGCGATGGCGCCAAAGGTGTTTGCCGCGCAGCGCGATCTACGTTTCGAGAGCTTAGGCGACACGCAGGCGATCGGACATCCCGAAGCGATTTTCCGCATCTATCGCAACCTGATCGACAACGCGCTGTCACACGCGCCTGGCGTGACGCCCATCGACGTAACCGCGGGACCGGGTCCACAGCTGGCGGTCCGTGATTACGGGCCGGGGATTGCGGAGGTCGACCTTCTTCACGTTTTCGACCGCTTCTGGCGCAAGGATCGCCGCAGCTCTAACGGAGCGGGCCTCGGCCTTGGCATTGTGCAGCGGTTGACCGAAGCGCATAATGGAACGGTCAGCGTTGAAAACGCAGCAGGTGGTGGCGCTCTGTTTCGAGTTCAGCTCAAGGCCTGATTCCTAAATCATATGCGGCATTGCCTTGTCAGGTGTTCGTCAGGTTCGTGTCGCAACGCATCCAGCGTAGCGATACCACCCATGAACCGCCGGGCGGAGCCATATACAAACTAATTCCCGCCCAACCGGCAGCCTACTTGGTCCAGGATACTTTAGGAAAGCCAATGACGACCGACGCCATCGACCATGCTCCGGGTGAACATCATCTGGTCCACCGCACCGGCTGGCTTCGCGCCGCGGTACTTGGCGCTAATGACGGCATCATATCGGTATCCAGTCTCATTGTCGGTGTCGCAGCAGCCCCCGGTGCTTCTGCGAGCACTGTTCTTATCGCCGGTGTGGCGGCCCTGGTCGGAGGTGCTCTAGCAATGGCCGCCGGCGAATATGTTTCGGTGAGCTCACAGGCGGATACAGAAAAGGCCGATCTGGCACGGGAAGCCGCTGAGCTGAAGCGGTCACCTGCGGCTGAAACACGGGAATTGGCGGCGATCTATGAGAGCCGGGGGGTCGAACCACTCCTCGCTCATCGGGTTGCGGAGCAGATGATGGCGCATGATGCGCTTGGAGCACATCGCCGTGACGAGCTTGGCCTGGCCGATGACGGCGAATCACTGCCCCTGCAGGCAGCGGTGTCGTCTGCACTGGCGTTCGCCGCAGGGGCCATCCTGCCGGTGCTTGCAGCCCTAGCACCGCATGGCGCCGTCCTTTATGTAGTGCCGGTAACAGCGCTCGTATTGCTCGCCCTGCTGGGCGCGCTCGGTGCCAGGGCAGGAGGCGCCCCTGCTGGCCGAGCCATGCTCCGGGTGGTCTTGCTCGGTGCCCTCGCCATGGGGATGACAGCGCTGATCGGCGCTCTTACCGGCACCGTGGTCTAAAACTGGCCAGTATTTGAATTCATCGCCACCTACGTCATTCGCCGTGACCGAGCGCCTCCACAGGGTGTAAGGTGGAAGCGCCCGGAACCGACCACAGATCGATCACTCAGATGCTGGGGTAGCCGCCTTCGTCGAGTGATGCTCGATCCAGGCGTACAGGCTCGGGAGCAGCAGCAGCGTCAGGATCGTCGAAGTGATGATGCCGCCGATGACTACGGTAGCGAGCGGACGCTGCACTTCTGCACCTGCCCCTGTCGCTATTGCCATCGGAATGAAGCCGACAGAGGCAACGAGTGCTGTCGACAGCACGGGACGCAAGCGGTCGTGCGCACCCTGCCGAACAGCGTCCTCGACAGGTAGCGGATCGCCCTCCCGGCCATCACGCAAGCTGTTGATATGGTCAATCAGGACGAGGCCGTTAAGCATTGCGATACCCGACAGCGCAATGAAACCGATCGCAGCGGTAATCGAGAACGGCATGCCACGAAGCCATAAGGCCAGCACGCCGCCCGTCACCGCAAACGGTATTCCTGTATAGACAATTGCCGCCTCCCGGACGCTGCCAAGCGCTGCGTAGACCAACGCGAAGATCAGGATCAGTGCGGCGGGGACGACAATCGACAGACGCTTCTGCGCTGCTTCCAACTGATGATACTGGCCGCCGAACTCAATCCGGTAACCGGGAGGCAGCTTCACCTGCCCGTCAATCGCAGCCTTTGCCTTCTGGACATAGCCTTCGAGATCGCTGGTCGACAGGTTGACCATCAACGCGGCACGACGATTGGCGTCGTCGTGGAGGATGGGCTCGACGATCCTTGTTTCCTGAAGGCGCGCAACGCGAGACAGGGGGACCATCCCATAATCGCCGACGCGCAAGGGCAAGGCCAGGATCGCCGAGGGATCAGCGCGCAGGCTCTCGGGCATACGGATGACGATCATGTGGCGGGCAGGACCATGAGGGATGAAGCCGACTTCCGCTCCGGCCAGCGCGTCCCGTATCGCCTCGTTTACGGCCTGGGTGCCAAGGCCGAGGCGCAACAGTGCTGCGTGATCGAGTTGAACGACGATGCTCTTCGGGCGGCCAGCCGTTTCGAATGCGACGCCTGCCGTGCCAGGCAGCTTCTCAAGAATCGCCTTGGCCTTTGTCGCTGCCTTTTCCAACGTGTCGTAATCGTCGCCAAAGACCTTGACCGACACATCGGCTCGAACGCCCTCCAGCATCTCGTTGAAGCGCATCTCGATCGGTTGGGCGAACTCGAAGTGTTGGCCTTTGTAGACTTGCTGAGCCACCTTCTGGATGCCGGCGACAAGCTCCTGCTTCGTTGTGGGCATGCCGTCGCCGGTCGGCCAGTCCTTCATCGGGCCGTAGAAGATGTAGAGGTCGTTCTGGTCGGGCGGCATCGGATCGGTCGCGACCTCACTGGTGCCGATCCGCGAGAAGGTACGCGTGACCTGGGGATATGCGCGACGGATAGCGATCTCGGTCTGC
This sequence comes from Harlomillsia oculata, assembly GCA_019776145.1. NCBI lineage: Eukaryota > Metazoa > Arthropoda > Collembola > Entomobryomorpha > Oncopoduridae > Harlomillsia > Harlomillsia oculata. The sequence goes on from JABASF010001055.1 coordinate 14,664, forward strand.
TTCTCGATCGCCAGGCTCTGTTCGAGCGACATGCCGACCGGTCGGTACACCATCGCCGTGATCGCGCCCTCGTCGAGCCTGGGAGTGAATTGGGAGCCCAATGTCTTGAAGACGAGAAAGGTCGCCGCGAGCAGCGCAAGCGCGCCGATGGCGAGCAGGGCGGGATGGCCGAGCGCGCGTTCCAAAACCGGCGTGTAGGCACGTTCGGCGACGCCAACGAAGCCCTTGTGATGCTCCGTATCATCGCTGCCTGCCGGCGCGCGCAGGAGCCAGGCCGATAGCGCCGGGACAATCGTGAAGGTCCAGGCGAGCCCCGCAACGATCGCCAGCATCACCGCTTGAGCCATCGGCTGGAACAGCTTGCCCTCGACGCCACCGAGGCTGAGCACCGGGACGTAAACCAGCGCGATGATGGCGATGCCGAAGAACGTCGGGCGGGCAACCATGCGCGCAGCATGTGCGACCGTCTCCCGACGCTCTTCGCTGGTAAGGTCCTCACCCTTTTCACGCCGGCGAACGGCGAGAAGGCGCAAGCTGTTCTCGACCACCACGATCGCCCCGTCGACGATCAGGCCGAAGTCGAGCGCACCGAGGCTCATCAGATTTCCTGAGACGCCGATCGTCCGCATACCCGTTACGGTGACGAGGAAGGCGAGCGGAATGACGAGTGCCACGATCAATGCCGCGCGCCAATTGCCCAACACCAGGAGCAGGACAACGGCAACGAGAAGGGCACCTTCACCCAGATTGTGCTCGACAGTAGAAATCGTGCGTTCGACCAGGTCGGCACGGCTGTATTGACGATCGATCACCATACCCTTGGGAATCGCGGCCTGGATGCCGGGCAGTGCCTGTTCGACGGCGACAGCAGTTTCGCGACTGTTCTGCCCGACCAGCATCATGATTGTGCCAAGGACGGTTTCGCGGCCGTTTTGCGTCGCCGCGCCCTGACGTGGGGCCGATGAAATCACGACATCGGCAAGGTCGCGTACCTGTATTGGAAGTACGCCGGCTGCAAACTTCACGGGGATGGCGCCAATCTGCGTCGCGTTCATCACCCGCGCATCGGTCCGAACCGTGAAACGTTCCGCACCGCGGCGAATGATCCCGCCGCCAGCGTTCTCGACGTTCTTTGAAACAGCGGCCGCGAGCTCCCCCGCCGTAACACCGTGCATCGTCAACCGCACCGGATCCGGCTGGACGACGAACTGTTCCTCCAACCCGCCATTCGTGTTGACGTCAGCGACGCCGGGGACGGCACGCATCATGGGGCGGACGGTATATTCCTGAGCCTCGTACAGCTCCATAAGCTGGCGCTGCTGGTCCATCCCTGGTGGGGGACGGCGCCATTCAAGCGTGTAATAATAGATTTCCCCGAGACCGGTCGTGATGGGCGCCAGCTGCGGTGTACTGCCAGGCGGCAGCTGATTTTGGACGGCGGTCAGGCGTTCCGTAACGAGCTGGCGCGCTTTCAGCTGGTCGGTCCCGTCCTTGTAGAGAAGCGTGACCTGACTGAGGCCCGTCTTCGTCAGTGATCGCGTCTGGTCAAGACCGGGCTGCCCCCCCATCGCACGCTCGATCGGCTGCGTGACCAGCCGCTCGATCTCCTCCGGGGCCAGTGCCGGCACCTGCGTATTGATCTGGACCTGGACCCCCGTGATGTCGGGAATGGCATCGATCTGCAGGTTCGCAAACGACCATAGACCGATCGTCGCGACCAACGCGGTGACCAGGGCGACCGCGAGCCGGTGGTGGGTGACGTAGCGGAGCCAACTGTTCATCGCGCGAGCTGCGTCCCGCCATTGAGGGCGCGCAACTGCAGAAGCGCTTCCAACGCTTCACGTCGGGTGTCGAGCACTGCGTTTACGGCGTCCATGTAGCTTTGCTGCATCTGGGTGTACGTCGTCAGTGGGATCGCGCCGAGCCGATAATTCCGGTCAGCGTCGGCAGCGGCTTCCGCGAAGCGCTTGGGGCTCTCGCCGTCCCATTTCGTCAGCGCCTCACGTTTCGCTTCATATTGAGCAGCTTGATCAAATACGTCGCGCTGAATTCGCCGCTCGGCGTTGATCAGCGTTGCATTAGCCTGCGCTTGTCTACCCTGCTCGATTGCGACGTCGCCCGCCTGCCGATTCCACAAGGGGAGTGTGGTCGACAAGCGGACGCCATAATTCGTTTCGCGAATGTCCGATCGCGCACGGTCGAAGTAGGGGCCAACGCTGATGATCGGGATACGCGCTTTCTTCGCCAGATCGACACGCAGTCCCTGCTGCTCGAACTGGGCGCGCAGCGACTTCAGTTCGAAGTTATTCTGCGCGGCGTTCGCGGCCAGAAGCGGGCCCGCGGGAAGTGCCGGGAGCGACATATCCGGACGAACGATGCGAATACGCGCAGCGAAGGGCGCTCCGCGTAGCTGATTCAGTTCGTAAAGGAATGAGTTCGCTTCGGCATCGGCCATCGCCGCTGACCGCTCTGCGCTGATCGCGCTGGCAACCAACGATGCCGCCTCGAGCTGCGGCGAGGGACCGGCGGGATCACGTGAAACGATGACACGGGCGAGCGTGCGCATCCGCCCCGCCACCTCACGCGCGGCGGCAGCCTTCTCGTCTGCCGCAAACAATCCATAGCCGATCGATCGGGCGCGTGCGGCGAGTGTTGCGTCGAATTGCTGCAAACCGATACGGGCGAGTGAAACCTGACGATCGGCAATCGCACGCCGCAATGCGATCCGGCCGCCGAACTCGATCGGCTGGACCACCGACACGGCATATGTCCGTCCCTCACCGGTTACCGCATTGTTGGCGAGGTTCTGCGCACGCCGCTGGCCGAACTCGACCACAGCCTCCGGATCGGCCCAGCGTCCGGCCGCGTTCCGCTCGACGCCGGCGGTTTCGATCTGCCGCTGATAGAATTGCCGCTCGGGATTGTTCGCGATGACATCCTGGACCAAGGCATCGAGCGTAATCGAATTCGTCGTCTGGGCAGCCGCGGGGGTGGCTGCGATCAAAACCGAGCCGGCCAGAGCCAAGGCGCGCATAGTGGTCTCCCATGCCTACACCGAGGCAACGTCAATCGGGTTGGGTTCGACAGACGACTAATTTTGGGTCGATGGAATTACAATGCTGCTCCGCGTGCGAAGGCGTACCGTCATCCAGGCTCTTGCAAGCGCTGTAGGGGGCACTCCCTGACAGACTCTCGACGTCCACCCAGCCGCCCACAGAGGTCTAATCGCGAAAACGTAGATCTTCCAGTTACCTAACGTTGGCTGTAGCCGCTTTGGATAGTAGGAAACAGCTATTTGCACTAGTGACGATTAGGTCAGCCATTCATCCTCATAAGCATTCAAAACTAAACCCGATTTTAGAATCTCGGTGCCCCCAAACTCTTTCACCTCAATATCCTCCGGGTTAGGCCGGGAAAAAATCCGAAGCGAAAGGGTATGGCGATGCCGAAATTTTTCAAAACAATGACATCCATTGGTTTGCCGCTGCTGGCCATCGGAACCCCGGCGCTCGCCCAGTTGCCGTTGACGAAGCCGACGCCGATGGCCAAGCCTCTAGCGCCTACGCCAAAGACCGCTGAAGATCGGGTCACGGGAAAGACCAACCAGGAGTGGTGGCCGGATCGGCTCGACCTCACGGCTCTCCGTCGTAACGAACAGCGCAGCAACCCCTATCAAAATTTTGATTACGCCGCTGAATTCTCGAAACTCGATCTGACGGCCGTCAAGGCCGACATTGCCAAGCTGCTGACGACGTCGCAACCATGGTGGCCGGCCGACTACGGCACCTACGCGCCCTTCTTCATTCGCATGACGTGGCATAATGCCGGCACCTATCGTGCGGCTGATGGACGTGGTGGCGAGGATGGTGCGCAGCAGCGGTTCGAACCGCTATCGAGCTGGCCCGATAACGCCAATCTCGACAAAGCGCGACGGCTGCTCTGGCCGATCAAGCAGAAGTACGGCCGGGCGCTGTCCTGGGGCGATCTCATCGTTCTGACCGGAAATGTCGCTCTTGAGCAGATGGGCTTCAAGGTCATCGGATTCGGTGGCGGGCGACGCGACGACTGGGCCGCGGAAGAGATGTTCTGGGGTCCGGAACGCGAGATGCTCACGGTCGCGCGATACGACAAGGACGGCAAGCTCATCGAGCCGCTTGCAAACAGCACGCAGGGGCTGATCTACGTCAATCCCGAGGGTCACATGAAGGATCACGATCCGGTTCATGCGATCGACGATATTCGCCAGACGTTCTCGAACATGGGAATGGACGACCGCGAGACGGCACTGCTGATCGCGGGCGGACATACCATCGGAAAGGCGCACAGCGCGCACGATCAGAAAACGTGCCAAGGCAAGGAACCTGCTGCGGCCGATATGGCATCACAGGGCCTTGGCTGGCACAGCACCTGCGCGACCGGGGTGGGCAAGGACGCTATTACTTCGCCGTTGGAGGGCGCGTGGTCGCAGGACCCGACGCATTTCACTAACAATTACAACGAGAACCTGCTGAAATATAACTGGGTGAAGACCAAGAGCCCCGGCGGCGGCACGCAGTGGGAACCCGACGACAAGCGCGCACAGAATCTGGTGCCCGACGCGTTCGACAAGACGAAGCGCCATGCGCCGATGATGATGACGACGGACGTGTCGCTGAAGCTCGACCCGGCGTGGCTCGCGACGATCGAGCGCTATCGCGCGCATCCCGATCAGTTCAAAAGCGAGTTTGGCGACGTGTGGTTCAAGCTGACCCACCGCGACCTTGGCCCGAAATCTCGCTATCTGGGCAACGAGGTGCCGGCGCAGGATTTTATCTGGCAGGATCCCGTCCCCGCAGCCCCGACCAAGACGCTATCTACCAGCGACGTGGCAGACCTTGGTCGACAGATCATGGCATCAGGACTGACTGTCCCTCAGCTGGTACGTACCGCATGGGCCGCCGCGGCGAGTTTCCGCAATACAGATTGGCGCGGGGGTGCGAACGGCGGACGGTTGGCGCTCGCGCCGGAACGGACGTGGGCAGTCAACGATCCGCAGGAGCTAGCCGTCGTGCTGCCGAAACTCGAGGCGATCCGGGATCAGTATAACGGGCGCCACCGCGACCGGCCGGTCTCGCTGGCCGATCTGATCGTGCTGGGCGGCTCCGTCGCGGTGGAGAAGGCGGCAGCGGACGCTGGCACACCCGTAAAGATCCCCTTTATGGCCGGACGCACTGACGCGAGCCAGGAACAGACCGACGTCAAAAGTTTCAACTATCTGGAGCCGAAGGCTGATGGCTTCCGCAACTACTACCTGCCCGGCCAGCGTCTGACCGCACCCGAAGCGATGGTAGACAAAGCGAGCACCCTGGGTCTGACCACGAGTGAAATGACGGTGCTGATCGGTGGTATGCGCGCGCTCAACGCCAATGCCGGCGGGTCGAGTGCCGGTGTCCTGACCACGCGACCCGGCCTGCTTACCAACGACTTCTTTGTCAACCTGCTCGACATGAACACGGCGTGGGCCCCGATGGACGCCACCAACACCCGGTTTGTCGGCAAGGATCGCAACGGCGGCCAGATCCGCTGGTATGCGACTCCGGTCGATCTGTCGTTCGGTTACACCAGCGAGCTTCGAGCGGTTAGCGAAGTCTACGCAACCCGTGGGTCGCAACAGCAGTTTGTCAACGACTTCGCCGCGGCTTGGACAAAGGTGATGAACGCTGACCGATTTTGACATTGTGAGAAATAATTTGGCAGAGAATCATGCCGATAATCACTGACCAGAAAAAACATGTCTACTCGGTTCAACCGGCGAGATTCTTACTCGTAAGAGAGTTTACTCACGATTTCTACATAAATTATGTTGAATCATTTGATATAATATTTTAAAGTCTGATTGTTGAAATAAGCCAAGACCCAGTATCGAGCTGGCCACGCCTCCATACTGGGTCCAATTAAAGAATAAGTGAATCAACAAGCATTGATTTTTCAGCCGGTGTAAAGTACTGGTCAATATCGCCGCTGAGTGTCAGCCAGCGCACAGCTTTTTATCTCCGCCGAAGATTAGGCCCTTATGGTAAGGCGGCTTGCAAGAACACCACGGCCAGCCTACCGGTATAACCACCTGCTGGCCACCTCTCGTCTACCTCACCGAATGGGACGCGGAAGACGTCGGACGAGCAACCCGCTAGACAAACGAAGAAGCGACGCGCACCCGACGCTATTTGAACGCCGGGTGCGAACGATCGTCTGGCCTCAATAGTCGTCGTCGTAGCGCCACTGTTCCCGCTCGCGACGAACGCGCTCCCAGTAGAGCCGCCGCTGCTGCTCGGCACGCCAGCGCTGCAACTGCTGGCGCCGCTGCCATTCCTGCCAGCGATAGTCCCGCTGCTGGTATTGGTAATAGGGCTGATACTGGGGCGAGCGGTAGGCGTAGTATCCGTTGGACGAGTAATCGTCGTCGTAATCGTAGTCTTGGCCGCCATACCCGCCCGAGCCGAAGCTGAGGCTGAAGCCGCCGAAGGTCTGTGCCGACGCCGGCGCGGCGAGTGCGATCGTCGAAGCGGTAGCGATGCTCGCTGCCATCGCGAGCTTGCGAATGCTGAACATGATGCCTTCCTCTCTAACGACTGTCAGCGGCAGTCATTGCCACTGCGTTCGATGGCCCGGCCGGCCAGCGCACCGCCGCCAGCGCCGAGGATCAAGCCGGTCGTGCTCGGTTGGTCATAGGGGCCACCACGTCCGATCTCGCGACCAAGCAATGCACCCGCAATCGCTCCGACGATCGTACCAGTGGTGCCCGAACGGCAGCGCTGACCCTGATAGTAGGTGCGGCGCTCGGCATAGGCACCGCGATCGGCGTAATACGGGCCCTGATCGTACTGATAGCTCTCGTAGCCATTGCGTGCGTAACGCTGGTCATACTGATACTGTGCGCGGCGCTGCCGCTCGGAGCGTTGGATTTGGCGTTGCCGCAGTTGGTTCTGATAGCGCGCGTCCTGGTCATAGTCGTACCCATCGCCCTGATATTGCTGGCGATAGCCGTCACGGCCATAATAGTCCTGCGCCGAGGCTGGAGCCGCTGCAAAGCCCGCAACAGCAACGCTGGAAATGATAACGGCAGAAATTAACCTTTTGTCCATCGGAGTTGTCCTCGCGGGCGATCCGCTGTTATTCTAATGTCTGATCCGTGTTTTAGTGTTGCTGAATACAATCGTTATCGATCATTCATCTTCGTTCCTGCTGCATGGGTGAGCTACGATGCCTGTATGCGGCAGCTTCGAAAGGCTGCCTCTTGCGGAAACAGCTTCCCGAAACGAGCGAGTAATAGGACAGCGATCTATGCCAGATCGCCAGAAAAACGACCGGTTTTCTGGCGGTAGCGGTTTTTGCCTCATCGAAGCTTCCTAGCGGTCGGAATACCCGTTGCGGAAACCACCGGCACATTGCAGGGTGTTAGATATCTTTTCTGGCGGGGTGATGATGCTCATCGGATATGTGAGGGTATCCAAGGCTGACGGATCGCAGACGCTGTCACCGCAGCGCGACGCGCTGCTATCCGCCGGCGTCGATGCCTCACGCATTTATGAGGATCTCGCGTCGGGTCGTCATGATGCGCGTCCTGGCCTGACTGCCTGTCTCAAGGCGTTGCAGCCCGGCAATACACTGGTGCTCTGGAAACTGGATCGCCTCGGACGTGACCTGAGGCATTTGGTCATCACCGCCGAGGCGCTGCGTGAGCGCGGCATCGGGTTGAAGGTACTGACTGGCGCCGGCGCGCAGATTGACACCACCACCGCCAACGGCCGCCTGGCTTTCGGCATCTTTGCCGCCTTCGCCGAGTTCGAGCGCGAGCTTATCGCCGAGCGCACACAGGCCGGCCTTGCTGCGGCACGCGCGCGGGGGCGCATGGGAGGGCGGCCCCGCAAGATGGACAAGGCAACGCTGGCGATGGCGATGGCCGCCATGTCCGATCGTAACGCGATCGCAGCTGATGTCGCGCGCCGTCTCGGGATGACGACGACGACACTCTATATGTACGTGAACGGTGACGGCACGCCCAAGGCGCCGGGCCAGGCACTGCTTGACGGTGTGCCGTACCGCAAAGAACGACTGCGCGCCGCGTGATGAAGCACGCCGCGCTTCAGCGATCAGGCATATTGCCGAGCGGGCGAGACGATCACGTCATGTTCGATCGACCGGGCCGAGATGGCGGCCGGGGTGAGGGCTGCGGGAACGCAGACACCTCTGCGCGGCTTGCCGATCAGCCGACGTGGTCGCGCCAGTATCATCAGGTTCATTACCGCCGCGCCGATCAGGAACTCTTCTTCCGCTCCGCGGATGCCGCGCAGGTGAAGCCGCCTCATGCCATGCTTGCCCTTGGCGTCGGCGAAGAACCGTTCGACCCCGCGCCGCAACCGCATAGACCGCTTGTAGAGCCCGGTTTCCACTTCGGCTCTGGCAAGATCGCGAACGTCTTCATCGTCCAGTCGAACCAGGGTACGACGCCGCGACGTCGTGCATTTCTTCCGAAGCACGCACGCCTCGCAATCCCGAACATCCGCCGCGTAACGGTGTACGCCGGTGGGAGGATGGAAGGCATGGTGCCGGAGCGTCTTGCCGGTCGGGCAGGTAAAGCTGTCGGTGCCACGATCATAGCTGAAGGCCGTTCGCGGCAGCTTGCCCTTGGTCTGCTGCGTCCGGTCGATCACGGGGATGTGTGGGGTTGCGCCGTGATCCCGCACGAAGCCGAGGAAGTTCGCGCTGCCATAGGCTTTATCGGCCGCGACCCGCTTGGGGCGATAATCAAACCGATCGGCCGACCGCTCGAGCATGACGCGCCCCGCATCAACTTCCTCCGCGAAGCGAGCTGGTGTCGCCTCGACATCGAGCGCGACGCCACTCGGGGTGTCGACCAGCGCATTCAAGGCGTAGCCGAACCGGCCACGCACCGTTCGCGCCGACCAGGCCGCGGCAGGGTCCGTTCGAGAGATGCCTTGGCAGCTTTTCGACCGCGCCATTTCAAAGACGGCATCTCCTGTGTCGTGCACCCACTCCCTAACCGCGCGCGACGCGTTGGCGACATACGGCAGGTAGCCGGGAACGGTCTTGCGCTGCCAGCTCGCATCAGCCGCTATGAACGACGCATCGATCGCGGCGTCTTTTCCGCCAATCAGTCCTTCTCTGATGCAGCGTCTCACCGTGCTCTCGAACAGGATCCGGAACACGTTGGCATCGCGGAAGCGACCATGGCGGTTCTTGCTGAACGTGGAGTGGTGCGGAACCTTGTCTCCCGGCGCGAGACGGCAGAACCAGCGATAGGCCAGATTGTAGCGCAGCTCCTCACACAGCCGCCGTTCGGACGCGATCGCGAAGATGCGGCCGATCAGCGTCATGCGGATGAGGAGTTCGGGATCGATCGATGGTCTTCCCCGTGCGCTGTAATGACCGGCCAGTGCCTGTCTCAACTCGCCGATGTCGAGCCATCGATCGACGCGACGCAGCAGGTGGTCTGTGGGCAACATGGCTTCTACGGTGCGGAAGGACGCCCCTTCCCGCTTACTGCGACAGGCTGGTCCCATCATAGCGACGCTCCTTTCGATAGGGGTGAAACGAAGGAGCAACCCGGCATGTCCGGCATTTTTCAACAGGCCCAGACGGTTGTGACACCGGCCGCGTTACGGACTGGAATGATAAAACAGGAAGTTCGGTACGATCAGTCAGGGATCAGCGCCCAACCACGTATCTGCAATGTCGCCATTGTGGTGAGAGCCGAGACATCGACTTCGATAGCCTTATCGACCGTGACCGGAGCGATCCCATTCCCGACTAAAGCCTGGCTGCACACTCGAACGGACACGCCTGCCCGCCTTAGCGCCGCTATCAAGGCAAGATTGGGGTTCGTCGTGGCACCGGTTTTCGTCGCATATGCCTCATCATCGGCAATAATCGGTGTCGCCGGCCCGTGGACGATCACGATCACATCTCCCTGTGCCGGCCGCACGCCGTCCGCCCCGAGCAGGTTCAGGAAGCGTGCGACCTTCTCCAGCGAGGGATTGACCTTGTCGGGAGATGACGCCGCCTTCGTCACACTGAACAGCACACGATATCGCAGCGAGTGGTCCGGCCGCTCAACCGCGCCTTCTACCGGCGTGATCCTGCCATAGCCGGCAATCACGGGTTGTTGCGCGGTGACGCCTGCTGACCCGGCACTGCTCATGACGGCCAAGCATCCAGCGATAGCGGGAAGCCGCATCTGGTTTGTCCTTTCGAAACCGGAATGATTATCCGACCCTCGCAAATACGGCTGCGCCTATATTTTGCGGCCGCGTGGCAGCCGACGCCCCGCGCGCTCGCGACGGTCGGGAAGCGGGCGCTGCCTCATGCACGGCTAGATCATCGGCGCCGAATATCGCCTCGAGCGTGCGCACGCACATTGCGGCTGCGTCATCGGCGAGCCGGTAATGGACCTGCTTTGCCTCGCGTCTCGTCTTCACCAGCTCGGCGCGGCGCAGCTCGGCAAGCTGCTGGCTGAGGGCCGGCTGGGTCACGCCGGTCGCAGCCTCTATGTCCGCAACCTGCCGCTCACCGCCCAGCAGATAGGACAGGATCATGAGGCGCTGGGGTTGAGCGAACACGCGCAGCTTTTCGACCGCCGCATCGGCGATCGCGCGGGATTGATGGATCGCCGTCATCGATCGGCCTTCAACTGATGAAACCAGTCGGCACCGGCGCTGCACGGCAAGGCGGGCGGGAGCAGGACGTCGTCACCCGGCTGCCAGTCGGCCGGCGTATAGGCCTGCCCATCGGCCGATCGCTGCAATGCCCTCACCGTGCGGAGCATCTCGTCGACCGATCGCCCGACGTTCATCGGATACCAGTTGAGCGCACGGATGATGCCCTCAGGATCGATGAAATAGGTCGCGCGCACGGCCGAGGCGTCGCCGGCCTGTTCGTCAAGCATGCCATAGGCGTAACCCACCGCCATCGACGGGTCTTCCACGACCGGGAACGGCACCTCTACACCGAAGACATCCTTGATCGCGCGCAACCAGGCGACATGCGAATACAGGCTGTCAACCGACAGCCCGAGCAAGGCGCAGTCGAGCTCCTCGAATTGCGGTGCGGCCTTCGCCAGGGCCACGAACTCGCTGGTGCAGACCGGCGTGAAATCAGCCGGGTGCGAAAAGAACACGACCCAACGACCACGATACTGATCGAGCGACATCGCGCCCTGCGTCGTGCGGGCGGTGAAATTCGGGGCCGCGTCCCCGATGCGCAACGAGCGCGGTACGTCTGCATCCATCGTTTCCATGCTTTTCAGATGGCACGGGCAGCCCGTTGACGCAAGCGGATTACACAACTACATAAACCATGAAATCAATAATTGGAGGCGATCGTGGAATCGGCGTTGAATGAGGCAGTTGCGCAGATTGAACGTGCGAAGGCGGCGGTAGCGCCGGTCGTTCACTCGTTCTTCGACGAGCCGACCAACACCGCGACCTACGTCGTCTGGGACCCCGCCACGCGAAAGGCGGCGATCGTTGACAGTGTCCTGAACTTCGACGCTGCGGCCGGTCGCACCAATACGGCGTCGGCGGATGCGGTAATCGCTTATGTGCGGGAGCACGGCCTTTCGGTCGACTGGCTGCTCGAAACCCATGCTCATGCCGACCACCTGTCTGCGGCGCCCTATCTGCAAAAGGCGCTGGGCGGTCAGCTCGCGATCGGCCGCGACATCATTCGCGTGCAGAACGTCTTCGGCAAGATTTTCAACGCCGGCACCGACTTCGAACGGGACGGCTCCGAGTTCGACCACCTGTTCGACGATGGCGACCGTTTTACGATCGGCGACATCGAGGCCATCGCGCTGCATGTGCCGGGGCACACCCCCGCCGATATGGCCTATGTCATCGGCGACGCAGTCTTCACCGGCGATACCCTGTTCATGCCGGACTACGGCACCGCACGCGCAGACTTCCCCGGTGGTGATGCGCGCCAGCTATTCCGCTCGATCCGTCGACTGATGCAGTTGCCCGACGAGACGCGGCTGTTCCTGTGCCACGACTACAAGGCTGCGGGGCGCGACCGGTATGTCTGGGAGACGACCGTGGGCGCGCAGCGCGTCGGCAACGTCCACGTTCATGAGGGGGTGGACGAAGACAACTTCGTCGCGATGCGCACCAGTCGGGACGCCACCTTGTCGATGCCCAAGCTCATCCTGCCATCGGTGCAGGTCAATATGCGCGGCGGCCATCTGCCGGAGCCGGAAGTCAACGGCACCCGCTACCTCAAGATTCCACTGGATACGCTGTGATGCCCGGATTTCCCCATGCCATGCCGCTTGCCGGCTTCATCGGCGGCCTGATGATCGGGTTCGCTGCGGCGATCATGTTGCTGGGCAACGGCCGCATCGCCGGGGTCAGCGGCATGTTCGCGCGTGTCCTCGCTCTCTCTGAAGGGGGAGCGCCTTGGATGATGGCCTTGCTTTTCACGGCGGGGCTGCCCCTGGGCGCGGCGCTGACCGCAGCCAATGTGAATGTGGAAGCTCGCTTCCCGACGTCGCTCGGGCTGATCGCCGTCGCCGGGCTGATCGTCGGGATCGGGA
>JABASF010001056.1:0-27242 GCA_019776145.1 Harlomillsia oculata
CAGACGGGAATCAATTGAAACCGTTCACCTTTTTGCTCATGAGCATTTGATGGAGACAGCACTTGGAAAACACAGTTTCAAGTATGATTCTTTTGAATTCACACCATTCTGGCCATGTCCGGTTCAATTTTTTATGCATTCGGAACTTCATCAAAAGAATGTTGCAACTACAGTCACGGTACCTTGAGCTCAAGCATAGTCAGAATTAGTTTGCTAAATTGATTGTATTCCGTTAATTTTGTTTGTTTTCAATGTACAGAAACGGTTGTTTTGTCAAAATTGTGGATCCCGAGCTTCAGGCGACTTTGTCAAGTATAACACTTCCATGCAAATCGGGGGGACGGAACTCACGACGATTTGGAAGTCAATGAACAACAACGTGGGACCCTTTTTGCTGGCTCTTTCTGGAGTCGTGAGTGAGTACGAACAGGAAGTCTGTGCCCGGTCCCGGTTGTACAAAAAAGAAGGACGGTTGGAATCCGGAGGAAAGTTGTCCCTACGTGTTTGTAATGCTCAACAAACAGTTGCAGCCTCTTTCAAACGTTACCTAAATTTGACACTTGTGAATCCAAATGGAGCACAGTTTACGGAATGGTTCATCCACAATCCCAGTTACTGTCCTGTGTATAAGCACTACTCCGACGCCAATAAATGGACACACGGAGCAATAGTCTCACAATACGGCAGGAAACAACACACAATATTTTACTGTCAAACTGTCAAAGATATAGAGGAAGAATCGTCACCGCTGTCGTCCATGTGGTTAAATCCATTCCCGTCCTCCGTGTGGATTGTTTTAATAGTGTCCATCCTCTTGATGGCGTTCCTCGAACACAAGGATCGCTACAGTTTGCTTGGTGTTGTCGCAACCGTCATTGACACCTTGTCCATTATGGTTCATCAATATCCACCTAATTATAAGTTCAAAGTGCATATCGTAATGACAGTTGTCCTTGGGATTGTTCTTACGACGGCTTACGAAACGTTTGTGACAACCGAGTTCATCAGTCCATCACCTAGAAAAGTGCACAGGAATGTCAAAGATTTGGTCCAAGCAGACTACAATATTAGCGAAGTACATTTATACTCAGTGTGTGAAGGGAATGAAGTTTGTATCAATCAAAACCTGGACTTCTTACGCGACGAGCTCCATGCGGACTTTAAAAGTCGCAACATTGTCGACAAATTGAGCTCCCATACGACAATATTGTTCATTCCCCAAAATCTGTACAATGTGCCTGGGTATGTTGTGAAACTTGTGTCATCAAACTTGGAAAGATACATCAACCACGGCTTTTACATTGACAAATCATACGAACAGACATTTCTGGATCACGCTCGACTGAGTGACAGACCCACATTCTTTAAATGCGCAGCCATTAAGGAACCACCAAAAGACGTCATGAAACTTTTGTTATTCTGGGGGAAGAATCGTGCCCTGCTGGCCAAATTTTATACCCGGTTTCTGCAAACCGCTGGTCTCTTACTTGAACAGAGACGTCTTGCAAACGCACACTTCCCAAGCCTTCTTAGGTTTAGTTATCTTTATGCTTTGAGCCAAAATGAAACGCGTCCAAACAATGGACCAATTCCTCTGTCCCTTGCAAAGCACAAATTACAATACTCATTTTATTTCCTAATACTACCAAACCTTGCTTTGAGTCTCATTTTCGCTTTGGAACATTTGGTTTACTTGTTATTCAACATATTTTTCCTTTGGTCTCTGTTGTTACGATTGGAGCAGAACATGATCCAACAATGACAATCATATACTACATATTTGCCGTGGTTGGTTACACTGTTCAACTACGGTGCGCTAATTAATTAACAATATTGATAATAATGAACTTGAAAACGTAACATTTTATCCGTATGCAATCGAGTAAACGCTTTTAGGAGATAACGCGAGTTTGGGTCAATTTCTGAGGTCATAAATAATCCTGCATAAAATCTGATGAATTAGTGTATAGAAAAATATTCTTTCGACCTGTCGAGTCTCGAGTGCCGACCTTGCAATTGCATTGACACTTGAATCCCACTTATCTGACAATTCAGATAACATTTTAATTCCGAAACAAATGATCCCTGCGTTCTTTCATTCCTGAATCGACTTGCAATTTATGAATTTGTCTGTTTTTGCAACTAAAAATAACGATGCGTTTCTTTTTGAAGTGGGGACTGATTTTCGTAGCATCCTTTCAATTTCTGACTTGTGTTGGTGCATTGAACTTCCTAGTGAGCACTGAACAACAGCTTCAATGGGCGATTGACAATGTCCAACCTGGTGACGAGATTTTGATTGCGAATCGTTTGATTCCAATTTCGGATACAATCAAGTCAAAGAGAAATGGGACTACCAACCAGCCAATTATCGTACGAGGGACTGGACCAGATTCGGAATTAAGAGGTAAACCTGGCAATGCGAAAACGAATTTGAGTTTAGATACTGGAATCTGAAAGACGGAAACTAATTTTCTTGTGTAGGAAACTTTTCACGGACCGACCGCGTTTTGATCAATGTTGAACATTCCAATTGGGACTTTTCCGACTTTACAATCAGAGGGAATTATTTGGTTGGAATTCTAATTCGGACCGATGCCGCTGACTTCATTGAGAATGTTACAATTAAAACAGTAGCTTTCTTGGAAGGACAAGCATTTAATGCTTACGGAGTCATTCCGTATGGACTCAACGTCCTAGTCCACGATTGCACCTTTCATGTTCAGAGATATGGAATCTTCGTCGGGAATTTCATGTCTGAACAGGCGGATCAAGATTACCTGGAAGTGGTCAACAATCGTTTCACCGTTTACACCACGGAGCTGAGGAACAGTACAGGAATATCCATCCGAGGTCTCGGATCCGGTTTCATTGTGGACAACGTGTTTGACACAATGAGCCCTTCAGTACCTTGGGATTATTTCATGGAACTGCAAGACAGCAGAGATGTCATTGTTGAAAGGAACATCGGGACTGGGACTCGGACCGCGGGTTTCGCAGTTCTCGAGGACGCTTCCGTTGTTCCAATTTTGGAGCAAACGTATTCTTTCATTTCCAACCACTGCGATTTGCGTTCCGACACTTGGTGCATTTACGTTGATCATGTTATTCTCTATAATCAAACCGAAATGATAAACAATTCGTATGCAAATGGACGTGGTTTAACCAACGTTCCTTTGAGAAAATTAAAATAAATGTTTTTGCACTTTAAAAAAAATGAGTTCATATTTTGGAAATTCACATTTAATTTAAAATGCATGGAACGGTGACGCTTTTTGTTTGCGGAACGGCAGAATCTCGCTCCGTGACTTTCCGCGCTATAGGAAAATTCATTCAGCAGCTGATGCTGAGACGGACGAGTTGTCATTTCACACTGTTTTTTGTGCGTTTTTTTCTTTTTTAAAATTTTTGAATATTCATTTTTTGAAAATGTCGACGTGTGCAAACTGTAAAATAGAAGTAGACTCCAAGTACGACGGCGTCACTTCCATATTCTCAATAGTGGACAGACGCGACAAGACGACCGTTTTAAATGTCATTTCGGAATTATTCGGAGTGAGTCACAAGTTGGGACAGTTTTTTCAAAATTATCAAGACGAAAACGGTGGTGAAGAATGTGTTCCTCGAGTGTGTCAAAGATGTATCAAAATTTTGAAAGATTGTTTCAAATGGAGGAAACGGTTTTTGAATTTGTGTCATCCCGAAGGGACTCTCAGGTCAATTTTGTTTGAGGATTCGTCGGCGAGTGGAAATTCGTCTGTTCGTTCCGGTTGGAAAAATAAATACAAATTATAATTTTTAAATATTTAATAATGTTAATTCTAATTTATTAATTTATTTTACAGGGTGTAATCCCAAATCCCTGAAAAAATGCAGCGTTTTAGTCAAACGGTTACCTCACGTGTACGGTGACCATGATCCGCGCCCATTGTTGACTGTGATTAAAACTGAACCTGTACAAGTTGAATTTGAAGATGAGTATTTTGGTCACAGTGACAACGACTACGACCAATTCTGTGGTGATGGCGAATCTTGGTCGGAGACGGAACAGCCGACGAACACTATTAAACCGGGTACAAGCAGACAGAATGAACATGTGGTCGTGGACGATGGACTGTCATCTCGTTTGACAAGGTCATCTCGTCTTCGGTCCCAATTCAAATGTCGTCATTGTTTTAAAATATTCGCTGTCTCTTCGGCACGCGATAAACATGAACTTGTACACAAAGATCATAGTTCCAACTCGGAATCTGAACCGGAAGATATTTCGGGGTCAGAAGAAGTTGAAGAATCTGAATCTGCAACGGAAGAATCGGATTCGGATAGTAAAAAGGAGGTGTCCAATAGGAGAAAGAGGAAGGCAGGCTCAATGACGACACCGCCAGCTTTGCATTCATCGCCACGGTGTCGACCACCGAAAGTCGACAGTAGTGTGGCAGAGGACGATGTTTCTGTGATGTACGAAGAAATTGGAAGAGACACCAAGGAATTCATATGTGACAAATGCGACGAGAGATTTCATTTCAAGGCTGAGCTAACGTCACACTTGGTTACTTGTCATGACCATGAGCCAAAGACTCCTTTACTCCCATCATCTGAATATGAAGAGGAGACTGTCATGTTCAAATGTCCAGAGTGTGAGGATTTCTGGTCAATATATCCACTAGAATTGACAAGACACATTTTCAGGATTCACACCAAAGAGAACCAATACAAATGCCGCAAATGTCCGTTCCAGTCTGCCGATATCGTTGAGACACGAAGACATTGTGTGTCACATGTCATGAACCTGGACATGACGCCCGCCAGGAATAAACCCTGGACTTGTGCTGTGTGCAATGTGACTCTCAGTAACAATGTCAATATCAGAAGACATATTAGTGAACATGTGCGACCTTTGGAATGTCCAGAATGTGACATGAGTTACGGTAGGACAGATACCTTGAACCGACATCGTCGCCATTTTCACGACGGACAGGAACCTACTGATAAAGAACCACAGACCAGACCTAGTAAGATGGTCCTTGCTAAAGTACCCGAGCGGGAGAAAAAGATAAGGAAAACACTGGATGACCCGAAATACAAAATACCGACGACCTCGACGTTCCAATGTGACAAATGTGAAGAAGTGTTTAGTTTCCAGGCTCATTTGCTTGGACATGTGGTCACAAAGCACTTGACGGACCAGAGGGAGACGGCTGGGAAACAGTGGTTCAAATGCACATCGTGCGAATTTCGGAACCAGCGTCCAAGCGCTATTACAAAACATTTCTTCTCTCATACGAAGGAAAAGATGTACAAGTGCAATTTCTTAGGATGTAATTTTGCGAGCGTTAGAATGCAAGAGTTAAACTCCCATCTCAAAAGTAAAGCTCATGTTCGCCAAAAAATTAGTTTTCTGGAGAAAAACACTCGAATTGACAACAAGTACCAGCGTATTGATGAAGGTCAACTTTCGCGGGTCATGTGCGGGCAATGCCAAGCCAGTTTTTCATTTCAAGCTGAACTGTTTGCACATCTCGTGACGTACCATTCCGAAGGACGACAAGAGGGGACAGATCCGACGATTCTTAAGTGCAATGCACCGAACTGCCACTTTGGCACCACGTTCGTCTACGAATTGACCAACCACATATTCCTGACCCACACGAATGAACCTCGGTTCAAATGTCTTTGGTCGGGTTGTACTTTTGTGTCAATGGGAGAAGTGGTTATTCGTCGACACGTCGTGGCTCATTTTCAGCAGACAAGTTCGTCCATGGACGAGTGCGTCGTGTGTAGCGAGCGAATTTCATCTGAGGAAATGTTAGAAAAACATATGAATTTGCACATTTGTCCTTACGATTGTAAATTTTGTGGACAACTCTTCGGATTGTCCCACCAGCGGAGACGTCACTTGCGGACACACGAAGGGAACATTGAAGATGGTATTGAAGACAGCTGGCGAATCCCCAGTTCTAAGAGGCATCCTTGTTCAGTTGAAGGTTGCGGGAAAGAATTTCCATTCGAAGCCCTGCTCCTAGCCCACTCCATTATAGCCCACAGTGGATACAAATTGAAATCCCGGGATCATCACACTTGTAACCTGTGCCAACAAATGAGAAGAACCAGAAAAGGTCTGGAGATGCATTTATTTCTATGTCACACGAAAGAGAAGCGGTTTAAGTGCCCCACTTGCGGTGACACATTCGTGTCCATTTGTGCCGCGAAAGATCACAATCACAAGAAGACAGATAAACACCATGGCCGTGTTTCGAACCGAATCCCCCGCATCCCGGCCACATGCCTTAAGTTTGAATGTACAATTTGCTCAAAACGGTTCTTAATGAAAAGTGGCTGGAAGAAGCACCAAGTCGTCCATTCCAAAGAACAACACTTCAAGTGTCCTGTTTGCTCAAAATCGTTCGGGTCGAAACAGGGATTGCGATTACACTGTCGCAAAGTTCACAAACTAGCCTTACCCCTGGACATGAAGAAGGACGTCTTCAGAGGCAAATACGTCAAGATCCTCCCTGTGTCCACTTACAAATGCGAACAATGTTCCGAGGAATTCGGGTTCCAGGCTGTACTCCTGGCACATCAACAAATTGATCATTGGATGGTCACTGCGGATCGGAGCACCCAGACCGGGTTTCCGTGTGGACTCTGCTCTTACGTCACCATTACGAGACAATTCCTGGAAGTGCATTATCGACGTTTTCACACGAAAGAAATGGCATTCAAATGCGCCTATCAAAACTGTAACTTTGCAGCTGTGAGTTCGACACAGGTTCGACAGCACTTGAAATCTGCGATTCATTCCGTCGTACCGAAACTCCAATGTGATCATTGTGGGAGTTTCTTTGCTGGAAAGGGATGTTTGGATAAACACGTAAAATCGAAACACAGCGACGAGACAAGCATACTCTAATTACCAGAATCACAAAGTACTTTTCATATATTTTCGTTACATTGTTTGACCTTTGATCAAAATGAAGTGGTAGAGAAACCGATTTTATTTTAATTTTACAATTTTAGATACGGCGCCGCACAAAATCGTGGTCAAACGTTCTTGTCAAAGAATGTCAACGACGTCTTCTACATTGAGAGAATATGAACAATTTTTCTGGACCATACAATGATAGAATCCTCAGTTGCGTGTTGTGAACACTAACTATACTATAAATTCAACGTTATATTTTTGTAATATAGTATGATAGAACGGTCTTGTTACGAAAACATGTAAATATCGTCGCTAGTGCGTTGGTCTGTTTGTTTCCTCAGGAAAACCGCCCATCCCCTCAGTGGGAGGACGTGAGTCGTGAGAACGGGTATTGTAGAGGAGTGTATAATACGATTTTGGGGCAGTTCCAGTTGCATTGGGGAGTTGGAGCTGTTAACATCGATTTGTAATCTAGTGCACTTTCAAGGACGTTTCTACGGACCACCGACGACGTTTCGTGACCGCCTCCGTAACATCCGTCTGGAAGACCTTTCAGAACTTGTTCCTGTTCAGGCGGGTGAAACTTTCCCATTAGGTGTTGGTGTTCATCGGTTTACATCGCCGGTTGTGTTCACGTTCATCGTCATCACCGTCGGCGGAGGGCGGACTCGGCAACTGGGCATCCATAAAAACGTAAGTAGGACGTTTTGTTTATTTTTATTACGAGTTTTCTTATTTCGTATTTTTGCTTGATCGAAGTACATGACAAATAGTTTAATAGATAATGTCATTCCCTATTTGTAAATGTCAAAATTGATTAATTGAACAAAAATTGATATTGTAGATTAAATATGGACGCCGCGTACGAGGAAATGGAGCAGGAAGTTCCTGAAAGCAATTTTGAGAAATTTGGCCCTCGCATCACACGAGGTCTTCGAGAAGAACTTCATGTTATACGGAGCAACCCAAACCCCAACATTGGAATTCGGGATTACCAAATTGAAGCCGCTTTGAAGACTAAGGTGTATTTTGAAAATCAGCTACGACCGTATAAACCAGCCCTCATCGAGGCTCCAACTGGATCCGGCAAGTCGGGGATAGTTGCACTCCTACCTTACGTTTTGGAGTCGAAGAAAGTGTTAATTCTTTCCCCTTCCATGATAATAAGTCGGCAACTGGCAGAAGATTTTGGCTATTATCCCAGTATTCCGAGTTTCTTCCGAAAAACCAGTATGAAATGTGTGGAGAAGCCCAATTTTCTCGAGCATGTGACACTGGTTGAAAGAACAAGTCAAGTCCTTGACACGGCCATGTCCAACCTCGTCATTGTCAACGCCCAGAAATTCAGCGGCTCGTCTCACGCAAGTCTCACAAACCAAAACGCTGTGGTAGTTGAAAACGTGAAGCATCTTTTTAAGCCATTTGATACACTAATTGTTGACGAAGCTCACCACTACCCAGCTCCAACATGGAAAGCCGTTGTGGATAACTTTAAATCTGAAGATGGCCGGAAGAAGATTATTTTCCTGACGGCGACTCCGTTTCGGAAAAACGGGGAACGGATCCTTCCAAAGGATACTGAAACTTATTGCATCAAGCCGGCAGAACTTGAAGGTGAGATTTCTAGAAACGACTATATAGTAATTCCAATAGCTATTTTATTGACCTTTCGTTCTGACGATATCACTTTTTATGCTCAGGGAAAACCATTCGGAAGAGTAAATTCACGGAGATTCCGAGAAGTCTTTTGAATCCTCCAAATAGTTTTGAATGTGACGTGATGTTTGTCAACGGTCTACTTACTTTGCTCCGAAACTATTTGAATAGCCATGATGCTGAAGAACCCGAAATCCTGCACCAAGCTATGATCCTAGTTCAATTAAGAGATGAAGCCACGATGCTTGCCTATTACCTCAACTTCTTAGCTGGAGGAACTTCATTTGCAAGCTCTGTGACTGGAGACGCGGACGGAGACCAGAATACAAAGCGATTTGTGAATGGGGATTTTAGAGTTGCCATCATATGCAAAAAATTGTTGGAAGGATTTAATAATCCGAATGTCAGTGTGTGCGTCATCATTCGCAACCTTCGTTCTCGCGTCATGTTTAGCCAATTCATTGGTCGGTGCTTGAGAATTTCAAAATTGCCAAATGGGGGTGTAGGAGACAAAATTGTCGCCCAAATTATTTCATTTCAACGGTACAAACAACAGAAAATGATGGAACAGTCTCAATACAATTGCAGAAGAAGATCCGGAAGAAGAAACTGAGTAGGTTTTCATTTATGATTTTTTATGAATTTTCGGATTACTTTTATCTTTTGATATTTGTCGCCTTTTGTACTCCATTCAATTAATCTTAATTGTATTTTGTATTTTGTTTCATTTTTGTCATTGTATCATTCTTAATTAAGTAATTACAGGCCATAAAAGTATATTTGTTAACTGGTATGTGATTAATTTTTAATATTGTTAATGCATTGATTGTAATAGTGTAAAAAAGTAAAATGTGTAATAAAACTTATAAAACGTGTAATAGTGTAAAATAATATATGAGCTTTAGCTAAAAATAGCAAAAACCTTTCACTATAAGTAATGTGATAATAAGCAATAAATCCAGGTATTATTGAATAAACCTGATTAACAAAATAGTCATAAATGATGTTACATTGACAGTGAGGACAATGAAACAGCGGATGGAAGCAGTTTGCAATTTGCGTCACCCTCTTTTTGCGATCGCGGTTTTGGCAATAAAAGCAAACATAGACACAACATCTGTGCATTGCATTCCAGTTTGTTAGTTCCAGTCGACTAGTTTAGTTTTTCCCCATTCAGCTACAAAATGGGTAATTCAAACCCTTCGTTGTCCTCACCGCTGAACTCGGTTTATTCATCATATGGAGTCGATAATACCGGGTTTATTCATTCCGACTGTTCCAGTGACACCAAAGCTAAAGCGCCTGTTCATATTTCCGCAGACAAAGGAAAGGAAAGCAAAGGTTTTATTTTAATCGACTTCCCTTTGAAATGTTCGGTTCGGACTGAAGGAGATAATTCGGGGTCAAGGAATGAACGTGGTTGTCTCAGCTTACCCCAATGTCTCGTGCCATTCCGAGGAGTTGTGTTGGCAGCCGCGGCCACTGTGTTTTTTTCCTTGAATTCAACGTTTGCCAAAATGATTCAATGTGCGGACAGTTTCACTCTCACGAGCTGGAGATTTGCATTCATGGCTGTGTTCATGTTGCCCATTTTCGTTCATCACATTGTTTCATCAAAGTCACAAGAAGGAGAGAAACTGGGCAATGTCAACAATGAACCACATACCAGTTTCGTTTCGGATACGACATTTGAAACAACTAGGAAACAGGCGATAATGTACGTGAAGTTGCACTGGAAAACGGCGGGTTTCATTTTCATCCGAATGATAGTCGGGTGCAATTCAGTTCTCCTCATCTTCCTTTCAATAAGTTACATTGAAGTTTCAGACGCCACCGTGATCATTTCATGTACACCGGTTTTTGTGACCATCGTGGCTCACTTCATGCTGGGAGAACCCCTCGGGATTGTCCCACTGTTGTGTGCTTTCCTGGCACTTGTTGGAGTTGTCATCGTGGCTCGGCCTCCAATTTTTTCCGGGACCGCCGACTTTGATCAAGAAACATTGATCGGAATCGCATTAGCATTCAGCAGTGTAATTTGTCTGACAATCACATACGTTGTACTTCGAAACCTCCGTCACATTCATCACTCGGTCATCAATCTTGGTCTCGCGGTCTATGGCCACTTGCAATGTCTCGTCATCGCCTTGTGCTTGGGCACATTCTCAACCCCAAAGTTGTGGTGGGACATGATGATCATGGCTGGTTGCGGTCTTTGCGGAGTCGGAGCTCAGACGTGTCTAACGCTGGCGCTGAAACATGAGCAGGCGGGAGTCGTCACGCTCGTCCGAAGTACCGAAATCATCTTTGCTTTCTTATGGCAGTTTGTCTTTCTCCACATTTCTCCGGATGTCATCAGCGTCATTGGAGCAACTGTTGTCATCTCCGGGGTCATCGTCACGACCCTCCGAAAAATACTTCTGGCGCTTCCAGAAGATCATTCCAGGCGGAAAACGTTCCGGTGGCTTCTACTCTAACCATACAATCCTATGCCATTTCTGAAATTACCTTACTATTTATTATGTAATGAAATCTATTCTACTTGCGTAACACAATTTTTGAGAACCTGCAATCAAAAATACTGTTTGAATTAATTAGCATCCCAAATTGTCTATTTTCTGGAATGCTAAGTACGTCATTTATATTATATCGCATATCACAATCAAAATGCACTCGTTTCTTGAGTGAATGCGATTTCATTGTCAGACCAGATGTATCCAAAAATACGGATTGCTTGATTCAAATGATTACCTAATCAGAATTCAGTTCGGAACTTATAACTGAATTTGCGATCGTCAGAGTTTCTGCTTACATTACATCCAAATCGCATATTATCTGCTTCCATGGGCTTAAATTCATTGCGGGTACCTGAATATAGTTTATGGATACCGTACAACGACATTTGAATGTCAAAACAAGAGAGTTGACCAATTTTTCGACTTTGTTTTTAAGTGAATTGACACTTTTCGTTTGGAATTGCGGTACACTCGGCGAGCTAGCCTGAGCCCTGAGCCGCACGGGCCATTATTTATTGTTGGCCTGTTTTGACTTTGACTCCCGTTGAAATAAACCGTTCATTTAGAGAAGACATTTTTACACTCGAAATAGCTAAATTGATCAGGAATTGCCTGTGACTAAGATTTCCTGTCCCTTTAAAATTGTCACATTCAGTTGGGGAGATGGAGATATCACCAAAGCAGCAAGCAAATAACTGTCGGACTTACATAGTTAGTCCAGTACAATGCCACGGCCACGTGCCATGGCTGAGCTAACGTCACGTGGCGAATAAACAAATTAATGCATAATGACAATCGACAAGAGGAGAGTAGGCGAGCGAGCTGGAAGAAAAATAAAATGAAATCAATTCATTAGTAAGAAATGAGCAAAGCAATCTCATGGAGTTCTCCCTTCAGCTTTGCTGGGTATTGTCATCAGGACAGGCAGACCGGGGCTAAATGATACTATTATAATTATTATAACGCGACACAAGCGACGATATCATATAACTACAAAACTGAATACATGAATAAATCAAATCAGCGGAGTTGTAGAACCGCATCTTTTGCAGAAATGGAGAAAGTACAAGACTCTCTTTAATTTTGAAAATAACACGTACTGTAGATACATACAAAAACGAGAAAAATGTATTCGCTAAATAAAACAAATTAATGGTAACAGTATGTATATCTATAGGTGGTACAATCTTATAATAATACAAACAACAGTTAGTATCATATAATATACCTGTTAAGTTCATTAATATATTACAATTTACAAATAAAGAAAAGAAAATTGGTGTTCAATGAGAGTTTAACCGATATTTCATTTACATCAGACTACCATACTTGGTCGGAAAACGACAACGCACCACAATTTCAATGCCCTCAATTTCGATTCGACTTCGGCATTGCAATAATGGAGTCCGAATGAACATTTTTGATATGAAGATCTATGTCCACAAATTCTCCAAACACACCAGGATCATCAGAATCACAAATTGGACAAGCACACGGTTTACAATGTTCAATTAAATGCTTTTGAATCAAACTATTTTTGTCCAAGTCAGTATAACCGCAGCGAGGGCATTTATATTTAAATACACTTCCATTCGGTGTAACATGTAGGTGACGTCAAGTCAAGTCTCACATTATCCGCAAGGACTGTACGCGCGAAGCGTACAATCGGTTTAGACCCGGGATGGATTTGTTTCGCGTGTTCGTTTGCAACTACTTTACTTTTATTTTCCTCCTTACAAAGTCCACACTTGTATGAAGGAAGATCTTGTACAAACGTGGCTTTAATTTCGGAGGCAAATGCTGCAAAAAGATTTTGAGTCATTAGCACTGCTTATTCATTAAGCAAACGAAAAAAAAAACAAAAATATAAGGAGTTTGTGAGATTAAAATTGATCAAAATCATAATGTTTTAAAAGTAACTTCTTACGATCATCTGCACAGGATTGATATTCAAAATATCGACAATCCTCCTGGGTGTCAGCGTGACTGCGAATCCAATGCTGCCTCACTCCCCGCAACGTAAACAATTGCTCTCCACAGTAGTAGCATCTGCGAGTACGAAAACAGTTTCAAATATACATTTGGAAATCCAGACCGCTACAATATTACTTACTAATTACGGAAAATCAACAAAACTCACTTGTAAACTAAAGCACGGCTTTCTGGTGTATCTGCTGGTTTTACAGGGCTCCTTGATAGTGTAGTATCCCTATTATACGAGGTCGGAGAAGAGCTGACATCGCCTACTGGAGGATCCTCTTCCTGCTTTGGGCAAGACTTACTGTGATCTTCGTGAGTATCTTCACGTTGATCAACATCGCACATCAAAATATTTTTCCTACGTTTGACTGGTTGTGATTTAGCTGCTCTGGGTCTAGAGGAAACAATGGATTTCTCAACAACTGGTTTCTTCGTAGACTTGGGCAAACCGTATTGGCTACCCCAAAACTCCTCCGTGAACTTATTCTTCAAAGATGTATCCTCTGTTATTTTCAGCGGAAGATGTGCATGATTGCTTTTCACGTGATGTAGTTTTGTCAATCTTTCAGTCCAAAACGTAGCGGAACAATAATCACACTTGAATCTACAAATCACCATCATAAACATACAATTATCATCAACTTGACTATGGAAAAATTATGAATTTAATGAATGGTACGTAATTTATAAAAAATGTACCTATCCGAAGCCAAATGCTTAGCAAGCAAGTGATTTCTAAAGTTATGGTACTTTGAAAACTTGGCATAGCAGTGTCTGCATATTAAGTGACCTTCGTATGGAGTTCCGTCATTTGAAACCTTCAATGTGACCAATTGTCGATTAACAGCGTCCAAAGTCTACACAAATCGATAAGACAAGACAATGAAGAATATTTTAAGACAAAGTAAGCAAAAACGAAATGCTGATTGCACCCTGGCCTTACATATTGTTCAAATTCCTTATTAACAGGAGACAGAATGCGCTTATTTTCGTCGTAATCCTCTTTATGGTCATAAACAACATGAGCCCTGATTGAAACTTCTGTGACGTATTTGCGTGGGCATTTCACACATTCGTATCTAGCAAATAAATACAAACATAAATTAAAACATTCATAATAAACTGAACATTGTACAACTATATTTAACTCACCTGGTATATTTCAACTCATTGTAAATATGCGTGATCAATTCATCACATTTTCTAGTTTTGTACAGCGTACATTTGGGGCAATACATGAGAATTTCAGAAGAAGGAGTGACAATTGCTACATCGTCTTGCTTTGATATTTTTGGTGGCGAAGGTCCTTTAGGAGGAGTAACTGCTGGTGTGAGCACTGGCATGTCTTCATACTCTCTTTCGGAGTTGACTACATTTTTCGGAGGCTGTGCAGTGCTGCAACTACCCTTCGGTTTCGGAGATTCCTCCAGAATCATACCTCGAATGTGCTTTATTCTATTTTGCTTCCGAATACGAATATTACTGCGCTCCTCGTTTAGTGGTTCCGAAGCATTCAATGCATTTTCCCTTTAATACATACAAAAACGTTTATATTATTGAAATACGAATTTCAAACATAATATCTTAATACTTTGCTAAAACTTACCTAAAAAAGTAAATTTGTAAGTCGCATTTAACATTGGCATTCTTCTCAGACAGCATGTCGGCTTTGTCACACTGTTGTTTTTGGACATGACTGCTGATTTCCGGAACACTATTGCTGCCAAACCAACAAATAGTGCATGAAAACTGGTATGAAACTCCGTGAACTGTTCGACAGTGATTGCTTGCTTCATCCCAACCATTTAGCTTCACCATGCATATAGCACAACGCCATTTGTCTCCTTCATCCTTCTGAGCGTCGTCAACGGAGTTTTGCCTAGGATAAAAAGATGAAAACCAAAATGTATTATAATTTATAAAAGAGTCAAGTATTCAGCAAGGGAGTGTGTCAAACAGTACCCAGCACTTTTTCCGGCGGCACTAGCTACAACGTTAACGGGACTAACATGTGGAACAGAATGAGTTACAATTCCCTCGCCCACTAGTCGGTGAAGATTAAGATGCCGAACAAAGTTGCTCCTTATTTTGGATGAAAATGAACACAATCCACAACGAAGTAACGACCTATATGGTAGTTTTTCATAATTAAGTAATTATATTCGAGGCTCCCGATGCTATACAGAAACCGAAATCTTAAGCATACATGAATACAGCCTTTGTCGGAACCTTCTCTTCATCGCCTGGGAAATATTGCATCTTGGATTCGTAAAACAGACGATCCTTTTCTAAATCTTCAGGTGATATGCGTCTCTGTGCGACTTCTTTTGGGTATGCAACCAAATCCCCATCATCACCTCCGAAAGCATGGATCAACTTATAGTTGGTTACGTGATGTTCAGTCTGAAATGCACCAAAAGTTTTAAAATACAGAACAGACCTTCAAGGTAAACACGCTAATCTAAAATTGTCTCCAAAAGGACTACCTTGAAATGCTTTAGCATATCAGAATTCATCCACGTACTGAAAGAACAGAGTGAGCACAATTTGCGAAGATTTTTCTTCTTATGAACTTTAATATGTTCCAGGAAACTAGGCATTGTCTTAGTACGTTTGGCACAATGAAAGCAGATGAAACCCACAATTGCTGACGTACGACAGGCAGAAATGTGCTCTTTAAATGTCTGAAGGCAAAGCGTTGAAAAATTACACGCTGAATTTCCACACCGGTAGAATAGATCATCTGCAATGAAAAATACAGTTTAGCATTTTATAACACTTGCTATTCTAAAACATAATATGGTTCAAATTTTCAATAACGCTTGTTTCACTGACTGAGTACTGTTTGCTTTGAAATACTTACATAGCTTACTATTACATTCAGAGTCGTCAGCTGTGGACCTTGGAGCTGGAGTGGATATGGAGACCTGATTGTCGACACTCCCTGGATCGTAAATGTTACCGTCCGAGGAATTTGAAGAAGCTGACATTCGGTTAAATAGCCGGTGCTCAAGTCCAGGATGTAAACTACTTAAATGATGTTGTATGTCCTCATGAATCTCCGTTCCAAATGGACAATATAAACACTGATATTTAAAGATATGGTGCATAATGCAATGCTAGAGGCAACCACAAAGAAAAGTATATGAGGGCTTTGACCACTCAAAATTCCTTGAACGACAGAAATAGAAATGGTACATAAGCTTTACTGTTATAAGCGGATCCGGACTCATTGGGACAGCTTCGTGTGCACTACAGTAGCTGCAAATATACTCAGATTTGTCGTGAGCGGTCATCATATGGGTTCTAAACTTGTCTCTGTGCATAAACCTCATCCCACAATCACCTGCAACCCAAAATTCATTCTTTAATTATTAAGACAATTACAGAAAGGCACACATTTTTTCCTTGAGTCTCACTTGCCTTCACAGCATTCAAACATTTTCACTTCCAGAAAAGATGAATCACAAAAATACCAATCCACAGATTGGCTGTCCACTTCGAAATAATTAACAACTTTTGAATAATGGGCCGTATTCTAGTAATAAAATATTGATTTTATATCTGAATTTTTATCTCGTGTTTTTTCAGAAATCATAAATAAAATACAAACAAACTAACCATGTGTAATTTAACAGACCGCTTGGAAACACAGCGATAGAAGCAGTAGGAACACTGATACCGTGACATTCCATGTTGTCGAAGCAAATGATCACAAAGATTTTCCACGGTTGAAAATTCCAAATTGCAGTATGCACAAGACAAATAATTCTAAATTTCAAATGATAACACATTCTTCAACATTTATGTATAGAGCTTATACCATGATTTGAAATCAGTTACCTTATTCATTACGAAGTCATACGGCATACACCGAGTTGATGAAATTTCGTAAACATGAGTGCTCAAATGACGTTTGAAGTTGGAAATGTCATCCGTAGTAAACGAACAGTGTGTCCCCAGACATTTATAAAAGTGTTTGATGCAGTCCGGAGATAGCATAGCTTCGTACACATTTTTCTGCTTGAAAGCGACCCGACGGCACCCGGAAGCTGGGTCGCATATTTTCCCGTACATAAGCTCCATTACATCCGCTTCTTTTGCATCATTAGGTCCTCGCTGAACAAGACATTTTCGATCATAATAATCACCTGCTCGAAGTACCCTCACAAGATTTTTGTTATAAATTTTTCTAACAGCTGAATCGTCTACTGAAGTGATTAAATGAGAGTTGTTCAACAGAAACCCATGTTCCACGCCCCTCATTCCTTCGAAGGCTGATTTTTGAATCGGGATGTACTTATATTCTTCGTACATTTCCTTGTCTGTATCGTCGAGCATTTCTTTAACGACGCTAAAAGTGACAACGTCTACTTCTCCTTCGATATCTGACATGTCGTCTTCATATGACCAATCATCTCTGTCGTCTTCAAACCCGTTTTCTACGTCGACGGAACTACTTGCTTCAGTCGATAAGACAGATATTATGTTTGGAAAGTCAGGCTCGTCGCCGAAACCAACATTATTATCAAAGCAACTATCGACATGGTCAACCAAGTTTCGTAATAAAGAAGAACAGTCAGCGTATACGTCATTGGATTGACTCTGACGCGCTTTGGCTTCTTCATTCTGTGTATTGCGTTTAAGTACACGAGAGTACAGATCGCTGTCACACCGGTAAACATTAACGGGTATGTCCGAACCCAGTTGTAGAGAATCCGCTTTTTCCAATAGTTCATTCAGTGCAGCTGAGTCAGATTCCAAAAGGACACTTTCAATAGCAACTTGAGGAGGGGTTTTAGAACGTTCAGGACCAGGAGACTCTAATGTCAAAGCGTTTGTCGGTCCAGAGAAAGTCACGCACACTACGGATTGTGGACAATCGTGCTTATTTTCCAGAAGATGCAGACAAAGATTTTCTATTCGTAACTGGAAGTAAAGACATTCCTTACACATGAATGAATCAAATTTTGATCGGTTGCTGTCGTCGTCGAAAATCTGAGGTTGAAATATTGTCTTAGAACGAAGGAAATTGCTTGAATTAAAATGAACGGAACTCAAGTGAATGTGTAGAGACTTTTCAGTGGGGAAACGAAAGTCACACTCATTACACTGGTACAAGAATTCGCCAGTGTGCGCTGACAAATGTTCAAAATATCTTCGAGAATCCTCCATTTTTTCACAGCAATAAATACATTCCCATAAAGAATTATCAGATCTAACATCAACTAACTGCGGAGTATGGTAATAATGTTCAAGCAGGTCTGTGTACTTGTGTGGCGGAAGGCACACCGATGGAATGGTACTTATATTGCGATGGCAATTCACGTAATGTTCAATGATGTCATTGCAGACAATATCGCACTCTTGACACCATGGAAGTTGGTCACTCTTGATCTTGATACCATGGTCATGAGAATTAAAGCTGCTTTTTGAAGGGTGGCTCAGACACGAATCGACATCAATTGCATGTCCAGCACTCATCGCATCACCAGTCCGATTAACAGCAGTAGTACTATCAGTCGTGTTACTAACCGTTGCAGATTTCTGTACATAGAACCAAATAAACTGTTATCACATGTGCTACTGCTAATTGATGATTCTAATACAAGTATAATTTCTGGTAAATTATTATTGGTCTTGTGTACCTCAGCATTTTTAATTTCAGGTAACAGAACAGATGTGCCTGTAGTTTCTCCATCAGAACAATCCCAAACATTACCTTCAATATTGCTTTTACTTGGACGTTCTCTTTCTGCCGCTTCTTTGCTTTCTAATACGTGAGAATTGGAAATGGATGCTTCTGACGTTGGTATGTTACATGAAAGTCTTCTCTTAGAAGTTGTCTGTGCCTTTGTCACCCGTTTCCGTTTGCCTATATTTCCTTTATGTTCCTTTTTATAAGATTTCGTATCAGCATCAACAAGGGCTTTGTTCTTTGCCGTCTTTATATTTGTAGCTCGAGGAGTAGCCAGGATTTGATTTGACGCCAACAGAGTCGAATCTCTATTTATAATAGTACCACTCGGGGAACTGGAATTTTCACTGGTAATCACTTGTGATGACTGCTGAGAACGATGACCAAATTTTGAAGACTGAACTTGCTTCTGACGATGAACAATTTTTGCAATCTGTGACGTTTCCAATTCTGACAGTGGCGTTCCGGACAAAAAATTGCAGTTTACCCGTGAAGATGAAACATTAGAATTTAAAGTTGAAGTTGAAGGATACCAAACAGGTGAAACATGTCGGGGAGGCTGATTTGTAGGGAAACATTGAATGAAACTATTTCCAATGAACCGTTCTCTTGTGGACATGTTTTCTGGAACAGCAACTCCCATGTTTGATCCACTTCCACCTGAATTGCAAGATCCGTGTTGGCTATTAATTAATAAGTGCGGATCCCGTTGAATTGTTTGTAGTCGAGCAGACTTTCTTTCAGTCGACTCCAGCCAACTTTCAACAAATAGATTGTTCATAATCCTCATGTCAACATCCATTCCAAAGATGACTGTTGGTAGCTGTGGTTGTTGAGAACCGCTGAAACACATTTGGTATCCATTGTCTGTCACTGATGAAACCATCTCTACTGGAATTACTTTCGGTTCCGTATTGCTGGAATCGTCTGTAGAAGGACTACGCGGTGGACTACGAGCATATAAATCTTCGTCAAGATCCTGTTCTTCAACCTCAATAGGTTGGTTCTTTCAAGGGACCAAAAAGGCATAATATGTTATATTATAAAATTATAATAAATTAGAGTCGATGATGTTAATAAAATTATGATACATGAACACTTTGTACCTTAACAATAGCTGGATTTCTTCGTATAATGTCGTGAATGTCGCTAATAAATGTCCTTAGTTTTCCTGCACCTTGTTGCCTTTAGAATATAAAATCACACAAACCGGACAAACCATCATTAAATATAAAATTATATCTGACGTTACATCAAAATACACAATTCAACCAAACTAGAATCGATTATAATTAAATACTTTATTAACGACTTACTCTAATGAATGAATGTCTTCCATTTGTGCCAAGTAAAACTGTATATTTTTTGAATCTTTCTCATTCCGGAAACAGCTGACAGCACATTTGTCTCGTTGGTCCAAAAACCTTTGCGTATTTCGTAAAGATGTCCGTAGATCACGAAACTCGGTCAAAACAGCTTCCAGCTCATCGAGTCCAGTTGTGCTTGAATCCTTGTTGTTGTGAGCCATCGCACGTACAAGATATGGTGTCGTGAACTAAAGCATCATAAATCCACTGCACTTCAAACACACCTAACAAAGGACACCTCGATTCTTATTCTTAGTAATTCAACTTTGACATTTGGCACAACAAACTTACACAATGATTAAACAGTCTTAAACCTAAAACATTTTTATTATTATTTTAAAATATTTAATCCAAATGACAACTTATTATGGAACCCAGAAGAGGAAGTCACACACAAGTCTAGAGAGTAGTGACCGGTGACCTTCACCGTCTCGTCCCTCATGCTAGACTGAATGGGAGTGGGACTGGATATAGCATAACAGCATGCCGTCTGCCGACTGACCCAAAGCAATGTACCCAAAACCACCACGGACGTAGTCAATTCGTCTGCTCACAGATGGCCTCCCGCGTGCCTTCACAGACCCAGAGCAGCCAAATCACAACCAATCAAACGTAAGAAAAATATTTTGACGTGTGATGTTGATCAACGTGAAGATACTCACGAAGATCACAAGTCTTACCCGAAGCAGGAAGAGGATCCTCCAGTAGGCGTTCTGCAAAAGATGCGTTTCTACAATTCCGCTGATTTGATTTATTCATGGATGCCGTTTGTACGGTTGCTGGAAGTTATATTATAGGCATTATGGTATTCGTCAAGATGAACTTTGTAAACTTTCTATCCGTATATCCTGTGAAACATGCTTATCCAAACTTCTTAAAGAATGTCCCAATCATTAATAATTATTGTTATGTATGTCAACTAAGCCAACCTAAATTCACTGACTTCTCACTGTCAATCATGCGTCCTCAGCATTTTGTCAATAGATTAAAATGACCGACATTGTCATTATTGCTTTGAAATGCATACGGAATTGTGAGTTTTAACGAACAGTCAATCAATCTTGCACTGGACGCTTAGATTTTATCATTTTATGAACAAGTTTTTATTATTCTGTTAACTTGCATTATGGCATGGCAATGGTTACGCTACAATCCTACAATTATTTGTATACTTAGAAGATGCTATTTTAGGAATCAGTAGTTATACAGATCGACAGATCGACGTCTGTCGATCTGTCCCTGTTATGTTGGTTCATTGACATCTTGTTTTCTTGTCATTTTAAGACAAGCAGTAACACGTGCCACCAATGGATGCACAGAATAGAGTAGGTGGAACATCACAACAGTAGCCGTTGCACTAAATGTCGATTAGCAATTAGGCATGATTAAGTATTTCGAAGTTCAAATAAAGCAATTAAACACGTTTAGATTGCATTTAGGATACACTTACTGGAGCAGAACAAGGAATGCAAGCCATTGACGATCCCTCATCGCCTCGGTTGCAAGCGTAGCATTAGAAGTTTTGAAATATCTGGGTTGTACTGTGTCAAGCTCGGCCGAGGCCATGCGCATGGCTACAAGTGCCAAAATCACGATCACCCTTAATTCAAAATTATTTATTAAACAAAATGACGATTAATTTATCAAATGTCAGGCAAACTTACTGAATTTTGACTGCCATTGCTATTAAATGTCGTGTCAAGTCGGTGGTAAGAGAGATTTAATAGTTGCTGCTGGTTGACTTATAGCAGCGCGTGCTACATTTTTCCCGGTTGAAGAGGCTCGATTGTTCAACTCAAAGGTGAGATTGGAAAATCAGATTGCTTAATTATTATTACATTTAAGCATAAACTACGTACTTAAAAACAATAAGAAATCAAACACTCAACGACGACGGTCAACGCTACACATAGACAGCGAGCAATATTTTGTCGACGCAATGTCCATTCGCAATGTAATTTCGATCGCGATCTGACCTTGTGATAACTTGTGATGCTCACCTCACCTCACGACACTTTTACATTACGTTAATTAAGTTGACATCGTCACACGAACCACGCTACACGCGGCTCTTGAAGCGTGAGCATTTTTGTATTCCACAAATTCGGCCAATGAAATGTCATCCGCAGCAGGATCGACATTTTCTCCCAAGGTCAAGGTCGAACTTCAGACTGAATGGCAAACCTGATATGCCTACCGTTTTCATATCAAAGAAAACGAACAGCATTTAGACATCGATTCTGAAGTGCGACCCGCTTTATAGTTAAATCCAGGCACACCCGCAAATTGCATACTTACATCAATACCTGAAATATGAAATTCTTGTCAATTTTGTGGCTCACGTTTCTACTATACTTGAAACATTGCTACGGGATAAATTTGCATTTGGTAAACCATCTTGACAACGCATTCGTTCAAGTTGTACTTTGGAATGACGGCGTCGAAAGCAGGAAACACAACAATGACGTTATTGATGAAATCGTAACGCAAAACAAAGGGCGCTTGCGAACTTGGGCATTCACACACATCAACGAACCACACCTACACATAATCGGGTGGAAACATCATTTGCTGGAAATCCTGTCGGAAACGTCTACATTGTGTCACCGGAACAGTACACAAAGGGCTTCGCGTCGTGAAGCATACACACCTCTGATTTGGGTGTTCGATTGTTCCCGTACTGTGAAAAATGGAGTAGGGAATATAAGACTTACTCCAGCGTTTCAAGTTCTATCAGATATTTACTGGCATTTCCAAGCATCTGTTAAAATCGACACTATTCACTTAATGATTTATAAAACACAAGACAAAATTACTGATTGGACGTTTACGTATACCAGACATCAAACGTACACTTGGCCAAGTCCGATTCAGCTGTATGTTCTGCTTTACCTTCCCAACAACTCCATCCTGGAGGTATAAATGCTTATAATGGATAATAATGATAAATGGTACTTTCAGCCGTTTCGGCTTAGTTTTTTATTGATTATTTCATATTGTGTGATAAGTATAGTACTTTTTGATTACCAGACGTTCGTGTATTGCTCGTACTGCGGCACGAGATTCACAGGATCATTTGTCGGAGTAGCCCAACATTTCCCGATTGGAAGTACAGGTTTGACTACTGTTTGGCACAGCGTGAACAACAACGTTGGACCAAGAATGGTTTACCGCGGCCCGAAACTTGACCTCGATGACCTTGATAAATGTGCCAAAGGTCCCATTTTCGAATATGATAGAATTGAGCGAGGTCAGACCGTTGGCCCATGCCGGCCCATAACAATGTTAGTTGGGCGGACGATCAAACACTTTAACGTGACATTCGCAGGGTCTTACATGGGAGGAACATTGCCACCGTGTCCATTTGTCATGGTCGCAATGAGACAAATGGCCGATCTTTCACCAAGAAGTACTGCAACAACTTGGATAAGCTTGTTTCTCAATAACGCCAAGCGCACAATCACTTATTGTCAACCGATTGAGGAGATCCAGGAAGAATGGTCCTTAATGTCGATGTGGTTTAGACCACTGTCCCGTTGGGTTTGGGTTGCTTTGCTTATTTCTACTGTCGTCGTTGGGTGCTGTGAAAAGCGAAGCCTCGACTTCATAGAACTAATGAAATTTGTAATAATTCTGATTTCAGTGCTGTTGCACCAAAATCCACCAAAATTCCAGATAAGAATACTTCTGTTAGGTTTCGGAATTTGTTCTCTCGTGACGGTTCTTTACGAATCGTATGTGACCACAGAGTTCATAAGTCCCGCGCCAAGGAAAGTTTTGCAAAATTTGGCGGAACTGGTGCAGAACAATTACACCATTTGTTTAACAGACCTTGATCATACTGCAACAGCACTTTCGGAGTTTAGGTACACAAATGACACAGAAAGTAACGTAGATTTAGCACATTTTCGTCCTATCAAGCATGACCTGTTGTATCGCGAATTTGAGCGACACCACATTCTAAGCAAAATGTATACAAATCTCGTAGTACTAACCATTCCACTTAATCAGCAAGAATACGAACCTTCTGTGTACACTTACGTACTGAAGCTCATTGATTCCAACATGTCCAAATACCTCAGATACGCGTATTCCTTCGATGATAGAATAGAGTGGTTTTTCAAATTTGCTCGTTTGATGGACCGACCTTCAAAGTTCCGCTGTTCCTCAGTTCCGGAAAGACCAAAAGTTGAGTCACAAAACTTTTACTTTCAAGGAAAGGATAGAGCCCTCATCGCCGATTTTGCCAAGAAATTAAGTAATATTGGACTATTAAACTTTCAAGAAAATTTGGTGAAGCATTGGGACACGCTGGCACTAAATGAACAGTTGATTCACCGGAAACGCAAAGACTATGCCAACAATAACTCTATGACCGGAGAGCTTGAACCACTGTCCTTTCGAAAACACAGGCTCCATCATCTATTTATCTGTATTCTTATCTTACAAGCTGCGTGTCTCTTAATTTTAGCAATGGAATCCTTCAGGGATTTGGTACCAAAGCTTGTATTATTAAAGTTGCTCGCGCAGGCATTTTATTATTCGCAATAATAATAAAAATACGGTAATCAAACATTCGGCATGTTAGTCGGGAACTGAAATGATTATCTCTGCGGTTGCTATATTGTTACGAAAATATGTTATTTCGTATTTTTGTCTCGTTTCAATTTGACATTTTTCATGCTCTTGATTTAATTATTTGTTTTAATTAATATTAATCATTTTTTGGTCGTAATCAATGACTGCAAAAATGACTCACTGAAAAGTCACCACAGGTTAAGGTTATTCAAGTTTAGTTCATTCAAATAATCACTATAAGCTGTTCAACAGACAACCTTACATTCCTTCTCGGTCTTATCAAAGATCAACGTTGCCTAACAAGCCCAATTGTCATGCACATAACGTACCACTCTAACTCATCGCTATCAGCACTACGATAAATTTTATTTCAGATAACAGTGACACACTGCACTGACCACTAATGTTAATAATAATGTTCTGTCGCCTCAGGAAGGTCGAAACT
Source organism: Harlomillsia oculata (assembly GCA_019776145.1). Classification (NCBI taxonomy): domain Eukaryota; kingdom Metazoa; phylum Arthropoda; class Collembola; order Entomobryomorpha; family Oncopoduridae; genus Harlomillsia; species Harlomillsia oculata. The sequence continues at coordinate 25,163 of JABASF010001056.1, forward strand.
TAACATTTCTGGGTACTGCAAATTTTTTGTTACTCACAAGAAAGAATTCATCCGTTCCTCACATAGCATAGTAAAAGTCACATTAGTGTAATAGACTACAGTCGTATTGTAATTTGTGTAGTGCAATAAGTCTTATTGCAATGTCGACGCCGACGACAGGTGAACATATTGATACGTGGATAGCGGGTATAAAAATGGATACCGAATTTTTAAGTGCGCCCTACCTCATTTTAACGTTAGTTTGTACTTTAAAAGTTTTCTACATTTACTGTACAGACAGTACACAAGCATTTTAATGACTTTACACTACACATTTAAAGATGTAGACTATTTGTAAGCAGATTGACCGAACCGGCGGATATCGCTAAAAAGCACACCATCCTGTTGACCAATGGACAACTTCGCAATATCACATGGTTTTCGTTTGAGGAAGCATCAGAGGAACTTGATTACGGTATTGGATTATATGAGATAGCAAAAGTGCTCAACGCTTTGTACGCTGACTCCAAATATAAAGTCATTTCATCTTCATCTGTGAAACACTCCAGCGGTGATGTTTGCTACCTTTGGAATCTGTCGAGCATTTAGCAAACGAATATAAACTGTGTCTTATTGTACATGATTGAATAAGTGGAATGGGTTAGCCATTTTCAGGTTCAACTTCAAGTTCATTGTATTTAACGTGTTATCATCATCGACTTGCATCAGTTTTCCTGATTAAGCACAAGCACAATAACTAGACTATTGGCATTTAGAATAATTATTTGAAACAATTTTTTGGAATTCAATTTTAATAATTATAATGCGTCTTTTAATTCACACGGCCTTTTTCATGTGCATATTCGGCATGCCAGCACCAGCACCACCCGAATGAATATTAACGCAACCATAATAATTGATAACATACGGAAACTACAAAAGTACAGCAGAACTAAATAAAGTCCCGTATGAATAGTGAGAATGACAACATCCGAGTTCATCCTTGTTTTCATTGTCGCATGATGTGAAATATTTCACGTCGTCAGCCGTCAGACTCATCATCATCGCCATCCTATAAATCATTCCACAACCATATGACTTTTTTCGTAATGTCCTGTCCAGTAAGAGAAAGGACGATTCGAAGATATGAAGACATGGGACTTACATAAAAAAAGCCGAAAAAATTTTTTACATCCTGTCCCTTTGCGACTGCTTACTGACTAATCCCAACTCTCGGAGTATCTTGACCTTCGGAATCAGATTTATTCGGGTCTAAACGCAAACAAAATGCAACTGTACCATTTGAGCATAACTGTGCCAATGTAGACCAACATTAGATGATCCATACCCTCATTTATTTCTTCCATTATAGCTGAATCGTTCAAATCTCCAATGTTAGAGACGGATTTTAGGACCTCCGTCCACAATTGCGTGTTTTCATCAATCACTGCTACTGTTTGTTCAACTCCCTCCTCATCCTGAGTTGTGATGAATCATGAATGTTGGTAAATATAATGCAAAATATTGATACTACTACACTGCCTTAAAAATTACGAATTAAGCTACCTGCAAATGTATAACTTCCAATACTACATATTGCTGCTCATCTTCACCTTCGACAGCTAATACCTCAACACCATCTTCATCATCGTCTTCAACATGCCGCCCTTGACTAATCTGCAAGCACAAATACATAGATCTTGTAATATCAAGTAAAAGTACCCAGCAGTTTGTACTTTGAATGCAATTTAACATTAACACCCAGATAAAAAAACCCAGTTATGTAGGTACTATAATTAGGCATTAGGCATAATTAGCTAACCTTCATTCCCTTTTGTCGCCCTAGTTTTAAAGCTAACGCTTTTTCATTGGCAGACGATCCTGGGTCGTGAATGGCCATGTGTCTAATGAGATTCCCGTTATGAAGGAAAGACCGACCACATTCCGAACATTTTAACTGCTTATCTCTAGGTTGTGGCGGAATATAATTGGGGTCATGGTACAAATTTTCATGTCGTTTGAGCAACTGCTTTTGTCGGAATGACTAAATTGGGATACAAGACACGCGAAACATTAATATTTGAACATTACTCTTCAATCA
>JABASF010001057.1:0-27218 GCA_019776145.1 Harlomillsia oculata
GAATTTCTGTTTGGACATGAGTCGATCGCTGGAAAAAGTAGGGCTCATTGCGAGTTTTGGAGAGGTTGGGATTTCTCTGGAGCAAGATAGCAAGAAGATGAGCAAGTTCTTGAATAGGTACGAAGGACACAAATGTTGCACTCTTTGCAATAAATATTAAATTGATTACGTTTAATTGATCATTTTATTGTCTTTTTTGACATCTTACAGAATCTTAGGAATGCCAGTAAGACAGCAAAACGCCTTATTCCAGTTCTTTGTAGATACTCTCAACGCGTTGATCATGGACGCAAAGAAAACTGGTCATTTTGAAATGGGAATAATGGGTGAGTGATTAAATTGATTAAGTGTTCGGTGTTTCAAGATTTCGACTTTCAATCAATTTAATTTGATTGGGTATTCGAATTACAGACTTAGTGGAAAAGGGTGATAGTAAATGTTCGAAGATAGCTCGTTACAAAATGTCGCATTCTACGGGTTCCGGGTATTTGGATCTTATCAGAGTTACCGTTGACCGTGGATTGAGTTGGTCTCACGCTTTCGATGTGTTCAACGGTCTAACTGGACTTGCTGAGGGATTTTACCTATGTAAACAGGTAATGTTACAAATCTTGTTAAACGTTGTTAACCTCTTGGTTAATCGATAATATTTAATCTGTTAATTTAAAATCCTACAGATTCGAAATGGACGACAACTTGCCATGTTGGCAGTGGCGGACAAAACTTGTGTAGCGTCCACTGAGAAAAATACTAGTCATGCATCCTTCACTTTGTACAGACCGAATACGGGTGCTCAGGTACGGATTTTCACATGCACTTGGTTAAAAAATGAAACGTGAGAATTTGCGACGTTGTTCTATATTTCAAATTGCCTTTTTCACTCAGATTCGACGAGAAACCTTGTACGAGTTGACGAAGAAGTATGACAAAGTTGACCCTGAGGAAGCACGTGAACATTGGGTATTTCAATACGAATCGTCTGGAGTGAATTGTGTTCATGCATTCTGGTAACTCACTCATTTTGACTTACTTTTGTGTACAAATGTTACAAATCCCAAAAGATTATACAAGCTAATTCAGTCGCTGGAATTGGATTTTAGGAGCGGAAAGTGTCGACAACGTCTCGCAGGATATGAATGCGACACGGGTAGTCGAACTCGGACTTATCACGTTCTAACCGGAGCTGTCATGCGTGCCTGGACGTATTTAGAAGATATTCTACACTCAACGGGGAAACTTCAGATTGTTCGTGTCACTGATGAAATTGGGAAGAAAATGGTTGGAGTTATGATTCCAAACTCAATGGTCTGTAGTTTACAAAACAAGTTGCGTTCCTTTGAACTATGAAATTGAAACTGTGAATATGAAGCTGAGTAGGTTAATCGATGTTAATTTATAAGTTGATTTAGCTTAAGCAGGGTTTACATGATTGATGAGTGTTATTTGTTGCCGTTTCTACTTTAATTAAAACTTGGTTAAGAATTAAGAATAAAGCCCTGTTAGAAAATAAACATGTTAGAAAAAAGTTCAGTATAACAGGCGACTTGTCAATCTTTTTTATCTATTTCAATATATAATTTTCAATCTAATCTTTTGAATTTGATTGTCCATGTGCGCAGTGTGACCCTTGCGGCACCTGGCATGAGTATAGTAAAGGTAGAAAGGTCATGTCATGTCAACTGTCAACTATTTCCCCACGACTTGTCCTTTTTTGATCCATTTCTCTTTTTCAATGAAATGAGCGAAAAGCTTTCATGACATCATGCGCAGGGCTTTCGTTCCCATATCCCATGTTTTGATGGCCGTGTTTTTAAGCGATTGCCACTGCTTAAATCGAATAAGAAAGGATTGCGACATTGATTATTTTGAACTCGTCCTTGACATGTTTAGTACTTTGTAATATGGACTTAATAGGAGGCATTTAAAGTTATTGTCGTTCTTAAAAAGCGGTTATTTCACGTACACACACGTACACTGTCCTCGTCCTTATTTAAATTCAAGGCGAAGGCGAGCGTTGAAACTCCGAAGTTTGCTAGAAATGAATATTTTTTGACATTTTTCTGCATGGCGTGCTGGCTACATGTATATAGTTTCGTTGTTAGGACGTAAGTCTACGGATTTTACACGTTTTTTTTGTCAAAAAATGACAATTTTGCATGATTTTTTGTTAATATCCTGCAATTATGCAACATCCTGCGAGTAAGCGTCGATTATGCGTTTTGATGCAATATCATGCGAGTTGGCCAAGAAAAAAAATATATTCAGTGATTTCAAAGTGTGAGACGCTTAATTTCTTGGAAACCGCGGGTCTACGGTGCATTATGCAACATCATGCAACATCATGCGTAATGGTTACCTTGTTTATAATCGATGTTGATTTGTAATGAAGTTGATTTAGCAGGGTTTGCATGATTGATGATTGCTATTTAGTTATTTGTTGCCGTTTCTACATTAAGCCATAATTAAAACTAAAACTTGGTTAAGAATTAAGAATAAAGCCGTGTTAGAAAATAAACGTTTCTTCAAAAAGTTCATTTCATTGAAGATGACGCATCACGCATGTCCTCGTGTTTAAACTTCATTCGTTTTTGAAATTTTTTAAAACAACAATAAGAATCTTCAAATCGTTTCAAATTTCACAAACGTAAAGTGAAATCAGCCGAATGTTTTGAGCCAAAATACTTTGCATTGTTTTTGAAATGGCCACACCCCGGCATGGCAGTTTCATTCTCACATTCCTTTCCATTGTACCTTTATTACAACAACAACGTTTCTTTGTCAATTGCATTGTTAATTAGAAACTATAATTATTGCCAAAAGATTCCTCTTAAAGCCATTGATTGATACGGCACCAATTAATCAGATATTGCAGGACATTTCGACATTGCTGTCCGTCCCACATCCGTAAACTTGAACCAGGCATTCAATTTTTGAAAAGTATACAATACTTTACTATATTTTAAAACTATTTCATTTTTTTGAATTTCTGCTAACAGTGACTTCAAATGATACCAGTGTTTACCAACATAGGAGAAAAACGCTTGCTAATGACATGATTTTCTAATAATTAATAATTAGTCAAGTTCCATTTGATCAGCAAGAACTGCATATACATATCCTCATTTGCAATTTTAAGTGTTCCTTCGAGCCATTCAATCTTTTTCCATGCCCTATGCAATGAAACAATGTCATGCAAATCTGCAAATGCCAGTCATAGGTCATAGTATTGCTAACGAATATTAGTCAACCAAATAACTTAAGACGATTTTGAGATCCAGTTCTTGTAACTACAAATCAAACCTTCTCATCATAATCCTTGCATCCGAATTCCACTATAGTTAATGATATCATGTCCCAGAGTCTATATTGAAAGATGAAAGTGTTATCATTTATATTGTTCACATTATGGGCTAATGAAACCGTTGACGATGGTAGCACGTCAAGCACGTCAAGCATTGTACAAGTTGGTGGAATATATAGTTAGGCAAAGACTGCGTGCTGAAATGTCAACGAGGTCGAAGTGTGTCCAACCTCCTGTGACATTGCATGCGAATATGCAAGTACTCGTTATACATTATACCAATAAGTTTCCGTTACAGTTTATTGTTGTAATTTTGAAAGGCCTCGCCTCGGTGACACAATCCTCTGGATTCGAAGTTTCGAAGCCGCGGCCTTGTTTGCTGTTTCATACTTTTCACAGCCGAAACTCAGAATTTTAGGGTTTAAAAACCCTAAAATTTTGATTTTAATGATTTTATGCTATTATGCTATTATGCTTATGCTATGCGAATGGCAAAAGAGCATTTCATATGGTATTGCACTGAGAAGACGAGAAAACGAGTACGAGTTTCGTTTCTGCTGAAAGAAATGTGATTGTGAGATCACATGCTCGGCAACCGCCGGTATTCCTGAGATGGCTCTTTCTTTGGTGCCCGTTGGTTCAAAAACTGGCTGAACCTGCACCTGCACGTACAGAAACAGATAGAGATACATTAAGCAGGTTATATTTAATTTATTATCGATTGTAATTTTGAATTAAAAAAAAAGTATAGTTTTGTTTGTTCAGTGCTCCTGTTATTTGTATCCATTTACAATTATAAGGTCATGGGGGCTAGTGGAAGTAGAAGACTAACCGTAAGAAATGATGAGCCTCGTATTATTCAGGTACGCTCTTTTTTATTTTTGATTTTAATTATGGATATCGGTTTATGTTTATGCTTATAAGATATTTATGGATATTCATTTTTTTGTAGGTATCCGAAGACGTAATCAAGAGACTTAAAACGTCTTCCAGTGGACAAGCTTTCGAAACAACAGAAACTGGTACAACAAACAACACTTTTGATAGTACAACCTTTACTACTATAACTACTAAACTGTAACCTTGATTTGGATTTTATTTAAGTATATTAATTTATGTTAGTTGATTGTATATTTATTTTTTCTAATGAAGGTGGAGCCAAGCCTATTAGCGGAGGTGCTTTGACCTTCAATCAAAGTGGATATCCCGTCATAGAAACTATTGGAGCACTTCAAGTTCGACAAGAAAAAGACGAAGAATTGAGATCAAATGATGCTCATTGGAGAAGCAAACTACGTGAACTAGAGACGAGAGTAATGCCCAATCATTTTATTTAAATGGAATTGATGACATTTATGAGTGAATTGACACTACTAAAAGACTAAAAGAGGTGAAAGGCAATGAAATAATCATTTATTGTCTTGAATGTGTGATTTTGTAGTATATATCTTCCGCTTTGATTGCTGAAGGAGAATTTAGTGAAGAACTGGATAAATTGAACAAGATGATGCCCAGACCTAAGAAAGCAGTTTGTCAGGAGGCAAAAGGAGATGTAGCAAAATGTTATTCAGAACATCCAAACGAAACTCTTCGGTGTGCCGATGTGGTCATGCAGTTTGCTACTTGTGTTCAGCAAAATACGGTAATCGTCTCAAAAAATGTTTCGTTTTTATTATTACACGTACTTGATTTTATGTTGTGTTTGACATAATGCTTAATGTTTATTTGAATTTCCTATTCTAGAAGTTTGCAAGGGCACCCTCGGCATGAAGATTGCGATTCAACAACAATTACTTATGATTAGTACTGCCAATGTGCAAGTTGTAAATGTAAATGATATCCCTCCTTTGTCATTGTCATTATAGGTATGAATCGTTTCACGTAGTGGATGTAAATTACAATAAAATAAAACGTATTAATACGTAGTTCCCTGAAAATATTTACATTTCCAACAACTTTGTTTTATTAGAATTGGTAACAAAACGCGACATATGGAAATTGGTATATAAATAACAGCAATCTTATCCATAAGGATAATAAGGCATTTTAAAGACAGCAGTAGGGGAAAACAAAAAAAAGATAGCAATTTGCAATCCTGACTAACAATCTTAGCTCCCGACAACCGTTTTACTTTAAAAGAGGGCGACTGACAGCGATGTTTAAAAAAATGACAACTCACATTTATGTCACTGAAGCCTCAAGCGTTCCACCTGACTGGCTACTACGATTCTGAATCTTAATGAAACAATAATATTAAAACCGTATTAATTACGAAAGTAATACGAAAACTAAGTAAGACAATAACAAAAATCATTCAATAATTAGTTCGTTCTCAGTTGGTAGTCTCCGTTTTGCGTAATATAACGAACCCAAGGCAACGCTTGATAACCACTCTTCTCGATAATTTTTAGATATCGGACCTACAAAAACAAGATCATGGCACTGGTTATTTCTCAACATGATTTAAAAATTTAAAGAATTTGCTACATTTTTAAAATCAATGATAAAAAACATACTTGAATCCCAGAAGTTGTGAAATACGGAATTTCAAATTTGACTTGAATTGGTGGTCGACCTTCAATATCTTCTCCAACGACGGACGGCAAATCAAAATGAGCTCTCATTAAGTACTCCTTTCCACCTGGAAATGATTTTATAGTCCATATGATGGCACTTTGTTCCGGAGCATATTTCACAGACCCGATTCCCGTTTTAAACTTTGGTGAATCTGCATCTCCTGGAACTGGAATGATGATCTCTACATTGTTCGCTGTGGATCTCCTTTTAAATTGAGACTTAGCTTTGACCATGTATTCCACTCTGCTATGAGCATGTCGCTCAATTACTGATTCAATCCAAATTAATGGTTTAACCTGTTTCAAATAAAAAAGAATATTCACGAATTCATGACAATATGATTATGAGATTCCAGAATTCCACGACTATGACACTACACAAATACAGCTAAAAGGATCAAATGTCAACCAAATCATCAAAAGTATAGTAATAATAACTTACATGTGTATTGAGCCGATATGACATTAATTCAAATTCACCGTCTGGTGGAATAAAGGAAATCGTACGATCCACTTCAAATCGGGATAAGCGAACACATTGGTGGAATTTGACATCTTCCAATTCAACAGATTTGGATTTTCCTCTTCCAGTGCTCTCAAAAAGGACCTTGTCATTAAGGCCAAGACGAAGTTCGGGCATTCCAGAAAGATACACACGCATCTTAATAGCACCCACAATTTCACTCCGTAAAATATGCCCATTCGCACTCGCAAGGAGGTTCACTGACTCAATCACATCAAGGAATACTTCATTTTTTCGATATTTGATACCCTCGGATCGCCAAGAGACCGCGTTGGTCACGGCCATCGGCGGTCTTGGAGCAATCTCCAACTTGTGCCCTTCTTGAGTGATGTACTCCTGAAGAATTTTGCTATCTGTTGTTTGTGGATATCCAAAATCTAAAAGTTCGTCCATGAGCTCATAGATAATGACAAAGTTGTCTCGGATACTTTCTTCTTCCAGTTCCTTGAAATACTCAATCATAACCTATACAGATTAAATATCATAACCATAATTAAAACTAGTGCAGTAGTTCATTACAGACCGAATGGATCGAAATGGATTCTTAAGCTTTATAAATTCCAAAAGGCCGACATAATATTTACAATTACCTGAACCAATTTATGTAAAAATGCAAATACAAGTGCAATATTCGCATTCATCTTCGTAATGGACACAATGTACAAATTATTGTGCTTGATGTAGGCAAATGTCACTTCCGAAGTTAGTAAAATCGGGGTGACACAGCCTTCCTCCTCTTTCTCCATTAGGAGCGGCATAAACTTCTCAATCAAACCCATATCGATATCCCCTCGATAATTTCTCGAAATAAGGACCTGTATTACACGACAAAATGTAACTTGTAAGAGAACATCCTATAATTACATCATGAATATTAATTCATATGGTCACAAATGTCAATTTAAATTTGTCAATGAACAAATAGTCTATACTCTTTTTTCAACTTTTCCTTACCTTTCCTTTCACATCTAAAATAAAGACAGCTGACGACGACATGGTAAATATTTAGTATAGTAGTATTTAATTTAACTTGCTGAGAATAATCCAAAGACTCACAAATCTGGAAATGATACAATAAAAATAAACTATTTCTACAGTTGGGAGAGTCGAAAAGATCCCACCTGTAATCAAAGTATTGTATCGTATGTGAAAGTGCAAGTGTATTAATTGGACTTTCTTGTGCCCACCTGGCCACGCCGACTGTGAACTCACGGTCCAACGTCCAAGTCACATGCTTCTAAACCCTCCACCATTCGACTCCCATGCACAATAAGCATTCATCTCTTCTTTGTGCTTTTCCATTCCTTTTTTTCATTATGCAATCATGCTTTAGCTCAAGCCGGTAAAGCTCTTTTGGGCATTTGGGATGTCGGCTGGCTGGCTGTTGTAGGCTTTGTTCTACTCAAACTCTCAATTCTTTCTCACTTACCATTTAATCATGATCAGATCATCATCATCTCCATCCACGTTTTTCTTTCTTTGCATTGCAAAAATGTTCCAACTTTGCAACAACTTACTTGTATGTTATTATGTTGTGACCCAATATTGTTACTAACCTAACATAACCTAACCTTAACCTAACCTAAAGCCAACTTAGGGTGCCAAGTGCCAACATGTACCCCGGTACCCCCTTCAGCATTGTCCACGCAAACCTTAGTCCCTGTGTATTAAATAAATCATATTCTTCGACTCTCGGTCGAGTCGAAGAATATCAATGAAAAGGCAACGAGGGAAACGTTTTCTCGTGAGTGCGGTTTCAGACTCCATCCGCATCGCATATCGCATCTCGCATCCCTTCCCTGTGAGAAGGTAGTGTAGTAGTAGTCGCACCTCGCACGGTGAATCGTCTGGTCTGACCGCATTTTTATTTGTGTAAAATCTTCGGCTATTTTATTTGCTGTTCTACTTCTTAATAAAAGTCCGTTAAAATAATATTTGGTAAGTCTCCTGTTTCAGCTTTAGTGTTCATTTTGATTGGTTGTCCATTTATTAGTACTTGTCACGACAAGTATGTTGATAGGACGTAATTATTGCCATCAGAGAAGAAATCTAGTTAAGCCACATTCATTCAAACATTGTCCAGCTAATTTTTTGCTGGTCGTGATCCAGTTATAGTTCGGTTACCTCGGGTCTGTATGAAATAAGGGTGTTAGGGACTTGTTGGCATTATTCCAAGCCTGTGCCATGAAGGTCAAGTGTAGCCTTTATTTCAATCAGTCCCACCCTGAAATATGTTATTTTTTTCGAGGTTAAATTTACAACGTTACAACGCAATAAAATAAAGGCGCTGCTTGTAGTCCGCGTCCGGCGACTAACGCCGTTCAGGTCAAGTGCGTAATATCTATAATTAAATTAGGTAGGCGTCGGATAGGACAGGTCACGTTCCTATTTCCTAGTTCCTATTTCTATCCATGAACACGTCTCTCCACCTATATTGCATTGTATATTCCTCAGCGATGGGCGATGAACGAAAACTTGGGAAAGTGAATTGAATGATAGACGTGCGTAAAACAAAGTGCTACGGCTACGGCACAGTGTGGAGCTGAATTTGAATCCCGGCATGTCATTCAAGTCTCAAGTGTCGTGTCCCGTCCCGTGTCCGTTTCTAAAGAAAGGGAATGCCTTTCAAGTAATAAATCGCGTTTTCTGTGAAATTTTATGTATGTTTACCATACGTCTGAAGTATTTCGTATCAAAGTTGCGGTGAATTTCTGTTAAATCTTAAAACAACTAAACTACATTCACATTCCTTCATAGGAATTATTTTCCTGTGTTTATACTTCGCTAACGAGCTGGTAGCAATAAGTTCATCTATACGTATAATGGTTTATCAATTAATTACAGTATCGTTCTAAATTTTTTTCAGCCTGGACACATGTAAATTGGATTGTTTGTTTCCGTTAATGTTTTATTTATTTGTGATCTTATGGTCTGAATAGTACGAGTGCGAGCCTATTGCCCATCATGGAGAAAAGAAGCAAGTTGGCGGGGATTCCGTCACCAAATGGATCCGGCGTTCACGAAACTGAAGTATATTCCGCCATGGGGATGGTAGATAAATTGATCAGTGCTGATGTGAGTTTTTCTAAAAATACAATAGAATTACACAAAAACTGTACGATACCTTTATTTTCGTTGATTTCTATGGGCCATTCTGTAGCTCATGGGCGAGATTTACTCGTATCTTACCCCTCATGACCTCATCATCTGCCGTTCCGTAAATTCCTCATGGAAGAGAGAGTCAGTACGTGTGATGAAGTTACAGCCTAATTCATCGTTGGATGTCACGGTTTGTAAATCTTTATGGCCGCCCGCCCCTAAGGTTTCCTTAAGATTACACAAATTATTGACCGAAATGTCAGAAGAAGAGCGACAATCAAGTCTTTTTCAGTTTTCCAAGTTCATTATACAGGAATACCGATTTCTTAAATTGAAAAAATCGCTGGGCCCTCATATTCCACTTCTTAAGGACTTTGGCTGGATGATCCAGCATTTGGACTTTACCATTCGGAGGATTTCAGACATCTCAGCTCTGTTTGCGTATTGTCCAAATCTTAAAACCGGAAGACTGGATATTGAAGCCAAGAATTGGTCAGAAAAAAATAGTATACTTGAATCTGGTGAACGGGAGAACGTCAAAAAATCTATCTTTGTTGACGTGAGAGACTACACGAGAGGGAGTACTCGGAATAGAGTGATCATGAAGTATCTGCACAGTTTGGACATGTCGTATAATGTTCAGTGGAATTGGGCAAAGTTTCTCATGGAAACAACTCCGAATCTCACGACTTTAAAATGCCAAGACAGAACTTTCTGCAGCAGTCATATGACATATGAGTATCTCGGACCTTTAAAAGACCCCCATCATTTCACCAAGCAGCTGAAGATGATGAAGCCAGGTCAGCTCAAGGTCATTCACTATGATGAATTCGAACACTCTGGGATTTTGACAGAATTTCTCAAATTGGACTTGCTGTATTTGAAGGCATTTATAATTCCTTCTACTGCCAGCGAAGAAAGCTCTGTGGTTGCGTTGGAATGGATGGACTTGGTGAAAAAGTATGCTTCTACACTGGAATCTGTTTTCCATCGGCCCTATGGATTCCACCTTGATAGACCCAGGAACGATTTCCCCCATCTTCCAAGGGTAACCGAGGCTTCTATTCCTCAGAACATGGTCACGACGGGTAATTTCTTCCAAAAGATGCCACGCTTGCGAAAACTGAAGCTGTACTATTCATATAACATTTATCTAAATGATGCGAACCTGGATTACTGCCGACAAACCGGGTCTCAGTATGAGAGACTTGCTGGTGGTTTCATGCAAGGAAACGAAGGATTGTGGAGAGCAGGTGGTGACTGGCTTCCTCATGGAAATCTTGATTTCCTGGAGTTGGGGATGGGAAAAGACATTTTCATTCCTGAGACTTTCCCCCATCTTTTCCCAAAACTTTACACACTATGTTTACGAGTGACTGACCAATCACTTGTGCAACTTGGAGATGTTATTCGCGTCATGAAACAGCATCAGTGGTTGCGGGAGTTCTCTGTGAAGCTCTTCAGGGATGACAGTTCAAGTTCACCTAATATGGATGAATATAATTTAAGGATGGCGTACGTCCTCATGGGAATCTCCGTACATAATATGAACGATCTCCCGAAGACACCGATCAGAAACTGGACTAGCGTGAATTTTGAGAAATATTTTACAGAATGCTCGCTTCGTGAAATGACCGGTGAGTTGGTAAATGCATCAGCATTACTAATTTCAACTGTTCATGATTCAGCGCCTCATTTTAAATACGCGATTTTTGAAATTGTAGGGTTACATTCGTTCACAATGCACAACGAGAGGGGCTGGATTGAAGTAGAACGAAAGAAAGTCGAGAAATTGCTAGATCTGCATTGCTTTGCCAAAATGCCTGGTCTTCGTACAAAGAACGTCATTGACTGAGGATACCATTGATTACCTAGATTTCATATTTCCTAAACAGTTTAAATGTCCTGGTTTATAGAGTGAAGGAAAACATAAGAAAGAAATCGTCACCCCAATGTTAGCATAATGTATTATTTGTACGAACTGCAAAAAATATATTCTGTCATTGAATCTGTAATCTGAAAGCTTCAGTTTTTCCAGATAAATATAATGCGTTTACTAGTTGACCTTTGGAGGAACGTATGTACGAACATAAACATTTTAAACATTTTCAATAAAGTGTATCAATAAACTCCTCGCGACGTATTTGTATTTGGGCTTGGAATTTAAAATGTAATTATGTAATTATTATGTAATTAAATTAAATGGAATTAATTGTATGCAAGTGTATGATGCACTCTGACCTATGATTATGCTGATGAATGCAAATAAAATGCAATGTGAACCATTATTTTATGATTTTATTAAACGCAACAATAGCTCGAATGAATCATCAATTCCGCCAGGTTTCTCCAGGATGGCAATAATGGTACCCGGGCGATATCATCGGTGTGAATTCCGACTAATGTCCTTCACACGTTTCATTGTTGATTAATATCCATGAATATTAATATCCCCTGTGGATGACGAAGCTGATAACGACGCAAAGTAAATATTTTGGGAAACATTATATTTTGCCGATGACGACAGACAGCTTTCTCCTTTCTCTAACAGAGGAATAATGGTGACAATGGAAATGGTTTAATTGTTAATTGTAAGCGCAAATCTGGACAATCTGAATCTGGTGTTCTGTTCTGGAGCCTTCTGGAATGGAGGGCTTCCCGTTCAAGTGATTTGATTTGCGAGACCACACAAAACAACATCCCATGCCCATGATGATGAATCCCATGAATCCCATCTCAATTCTGTGTTCCCCTACGCCTACGCCCATAAGTCAACAAGTTATACAACCAACCAAATCCTTTACTTGATTATAGTACGAGTACCCTAATCCTAATCTCGTCTCAAGGTCCCTCCTCGAAGTCCTATACTATACTGCCTATACATTTATTCTTATTCCCTCAACTCTCACTTCTCACAGCTCCTCACAGCTCAACCCCTTTCATTATCTCATAGTATTTCTAGCATTGTATTGTATTTGTAGGCTTTGTAGTATATGTATATTGTATATTGTATTGTATTTTGTATATCCCTTTCCTTTTTGGCCCCTTTTCCTTTCATCTTTCATGTTCACGTTCACCACTTTTTTTTCTGTCTATAAATCCACAAGGCCACAGCCACAAGTATAGTCACAAAAGTCTACAATCCACAAACATTTTACATTCCATTGCGTTGATTTCGGTGGCACTCTGCCTCTTCTTCTGTCTGTGGCCCACATATTCTCTCACAATCAGTCCCAGGCACACCGCAAGTTTGTTGTTCGTAGTTCACATATTAAGCTCATTTTTGATTGTTTTAAAGGAAAGTCTCAGGGATATTCAACATATTTATTACTTTATTTATTGTCTTAAGAAATTCTTAATTTTGGAAGAGCTTCATCAAGATTTTGAAAATGGAAGAAGAAGAAGATGTTAAATGGGTTACCGTCAAATTTCAAAACGATTCAGGAAAAACCGAGGGTCCAGTTGAGATTCCTGTCACGACCAAGATTGACGACTTAAAGAAACTTGGAAAAAATTTCATTGACGTGAGTAATAGAATAATTAGTAATTTATAATTATTTAATGCATGTCGTGGTAGTCGTAGCCTTGTATAATGTTATTATTATGGAGTTGGAAATAATTTTTTCATTTGTGTTCATTTACATATGTATAGGGACTCTCAATACATTTTCGGCTCTATTATCGCGATAGAGAAATAAGGACTTCTCTCAACGATGTATTGACTGCGGAAGAACTCAGTTTCAGTGAACAAGTCTACATTATTGAAGTTCGATCCGTAGCTGTGTTTATTACGAAGTCCGTCACACGGTGTACCACGTAATCAAGTATAAGTATATTATTTTATTAGTTTAGTATACTTATTCAGTATAAAACAAGTGATAATCTTGTATTATTGCAGTTCCGTTGGTGGGCATACCGGTGTTATCAAGGGAACTCTTTTCAGTCCGGATGGAATAAAGTTGGCAACTGGTGGTGGGGACAACACAGTCCGTCTGTGGAATTTAAATACCGAAACTCCCAAAGACACGTGTCTTGGTTAGTTCTTAAATTAGTCCTAATTAGTCATTGAGTCATTGAATATGAAAAGCTGTGATAATAATGATTAACAGTATCATGTATGCTTATGTATTCCAAACAGTTCACCGAAAAAATGTCACTGTTCTTTCATGGTCGGCCTGTGGCACGAAACTTGCATCGGGGGATATGAATGGTGGAACGATCGTTTGGGCAGCAGAAAATGGACAGGAGTTGGTTAAATTGTTTGGGGCTCACAAGGGTGCAATCGGAGCTATTGCATGGAAACCTACTTGGTTGTTATTCTACCTATTCTAACCAATATTACGTACAAGTTGCGTTTAAATACTTTTAGATTTTGATTGTAGTACTTTAATTTATAGGACTGATCAGAAAATCGCCACTGGAGACCCGAGATCACTCAATCGTTGTGTGGAAAGTTCCCGACGGTACAAAGATTAGCACACTCAACGGACATTCTGGTTTCATCACTGGCCTACGTTGGGGAGGAACCGGTCGTTTGTATTCATCAAGTAGTGATTTTTTACTCATGGCTTGGAATCCATATGATGTAAGTGTATTGGATATTCATATTATTATGTTCATATTGGTCATTTAGCTACTAAAAATAACAACGATGATGTGTATTAATAACATCTGTTTGCTTTAGGGAACTGTTTTAAGGAAGTTCGAAGGTCATAAGAATTGGGTTAACACTTTCTCACTGAATACGGATTACATTACTCGTAATCTCTGTTCGGGCATCTACCATGGTATATTTACATTCTTTATTTTTAAAATTGAGATTGATTGAATTCAATATTATTTGAATTAAAATTGAATTGAGTCTTATTTCACATGTTAATTAATACATTTTGTAAAGGTGCTAGTGATACCGTTGCCGATAAAGAGAGAGTGTTGTTGACAAACGAATTGCAATTGGTATCAGCTTCTGATGACCGAAATTTGATACTCTGGTGCGTGTTTCTAAAGATGAAAGGTTGTTTTCAAACTGGTCTAATGTTTCGTCATTTTACTATCATATCGTTCATTTAACATTGTTGAATAATTTGTTCAATTTGATATGCAGTTATTATGACTGGGCACACGGCGGCGGTGGTAGATGTAAAATTCTCTCCATGCGGCAGACTAATCGCTTCAGCCTCTTTTGACAAGAAGATCATGATCTGGAACCGTCGTGGAATGTTAGAATTATCGTACTATTTATTATAGTTTTAAACCTTCTTAATTCTGAATTAAAAATTCGTAATCGCGTCATTCTGTCCCAGACACTTGTTCAATCTTGTTGGCCATGTCCAAGAGGTTTATCAGATATCGTGGGCACCAGATTCCCGGATGTTGGTGAGTGTCAGCGCGGATTCCACTGCTAAAAGTATGTTTATTCTGTTACACAGGTTTCCATATTTCATTAAATCTACAATTTCAAGTTCAAACTTTCTTACCGGTGATGAATATGGTTTCAGCTTGGACTTTAGGACAAAAAAAGATGGCGGTGAATCTTCCAGGTCACACTGGACGAATCTTTGCAGTTGATTGGTCCCCTGATTCAAAGTTTGTCGTGTCCGGTGGAGAGGATAAACTTGTTAAGATGTATGGTCACCATCATTCATACAATTCAATTTAAAACATTAATCTTCTATTGTGGATTTTAATCAAGATTTTATTATTTTTCTGATTCAACTTTAGCTGGCGACAGTAATAACAATAACACAACCACGGACATACGATTTCCAAATAAATATTTAATTACGTTTTATATACTATTGATAATTTGTACATTAAGTTTTATACTTCGGATATTGTGTACAATCGATGGATGAAGCTTGTGTGTGAAATAAGCAGTCAAATAAACAAAGTTTTACCTTTAGACTATATTTATATTAATAATAATGTATACTAAGTACTGAAATTTAATCATGATAACTGATCTGGTGTCTCCTGTCTATAAAATGACTACAAGGAATGACGATGATGAGTGAGGCATATAGGCATATTGAGTGATTTGACGTTCGTTTTGCCTTACGAATGCTTATTAATGATGGATTAAAGGAAATTAATGAAAAATAGTAGTCCACTGAGTTAAATACAATCGAGTCGTACATTATTTAAGGCACAAACCGATTTTTAAGCGCACAATCAATTCCAGGTATTCATGCTATGATGTTTCATGTTCATTCAACCATTTATCACTTGACGATGAATGAAAATGATACGTCCTATGATCTCAATCTCAGAAAGAACTGCCGAATCTTCAGTTTCATTTGCATCAGATAATACATATATGATATAAATGAACAGATTACAGAATACGCTTTGTTTACAACATGCATACACCATACACGGCTTGACTTGTTGGATGAGATGTGGATGTGGAGGCATTGAGCATAAGGTTTATAACAATATGTAGTACTAGTACATTACGATTTACGAATTAACTTCAAAAAACTCCTATCAATAAGACAAGGAAGCTCTTTCTCCAGTACCATATCCCTATTAAGAGAGGGTTAATTTTGGCAAGCGATTTTCATGCACAGGTATTGCGTTATTATTGTTGTTGTTGTTGACCTCACGGCGCGGCGCGGTCACGGCATGGCAAAAGGCAAGCCGCGACACAACAGACAGGGGTCGGGGCTCCGACAATCGGACCACTCAGTCGTATTTAGTTCAACTCAATATATATGCAAATTATGCAATACCGGGTAAAATTTATTCTATACGCATCTCAAATGAATGCCCAGGTCTTTTCGTTCTTGAAAGCCTTGAATAGACACTTTTTCTGACTTTTTATAACAGTAAACGAGATGAAAATTGAAAATAAGATCACATGAAATGTATATATAGTTTAAGGTTAAAGAATGTTTATCATTTTCGAATTGTATAATCATTATCATTATTGTTTAGATCAAAATCAGGGTGATATTCTATAGTATAATATTCCTGGCCTGGCTCTGTATATAATAGTAACTTGACTCTACTGGCTTGTATAATTGTATTACAAGAATTGGAAAAATGACTTAATGATGCTCATTCATATGAATTCGCTGTCTGCCTCAGACTTGCTGCCTTTTGCATAATGGGAGTTTATTTGACAATGTCGGCCAGAAGAAAGCCATATTTATGTAAGGTTGGTTTTGAACTTTTGATGAACTTTGAAGGACTAATTACATAATATAGTGTTATGAAGTATACAATAGTACCTAGTACCTACAGTAAAATGTAAAAGTATTTCGATTCCTATGTACATTTAATGCACACACGATAATCCGATTGACTGACTGACGAGTTTCCGAGCTAAACATTTTTGCGGTTTTGTCATCTTTTAGTGATATTGCGGTTTGTTGATGTTTGATTCCAGACTCGACTTTCTAGATAATAATAAACACAGAACTTTTGAAGCATTTGTCTGCCGTGTCGTGGTATGGTATATATAGTCTTATTATGGTGTGTCGTCAGTGTGTGGTGTGTCTAAGGTACCGACCTTTCGATTCGACTCTCATCGCAACGTGTCGGTCGTCTTAACTGAAAGTAATGCTAATTGCTTGCGGCGGCAGGCAAAGTAGGCATAGTTCGGATAAGCTAAATAACTCTGAAAGGTGAAAGAACGGCTATTGACACTGACAGCACGAGCACATAATCTCTTTGCATGAACAGTGGATTTATATTACATTCTTCATGTCAGTTGTCACTCCAGGTCTTTCAGGTATAGGCCGTATAGGTCCGTCCAGAGTGCAATCATCGTCGCAAAATGCATGCATAGTGAAGTGAAACCACGAAAGTCTCAAAAAGTCTTGGTATATGTTTTATATCCTTGACATGACAAGTTGAACTGTTGCGTTGTAAGTTGTAATGTAGTCTATGTAGTTGTACAAGTTGTAATTTGTAAGTGCGGTTGCAGTGTGTAGTTCAAGTTAAGACTGTGCTTACATTTACAACGCGTTTACATTGCTATTTTGAAAGTTTTTGGACCTTCTCAACTTTCTATCCAATCTGAGTAGTGCGGGGGGCAGGACTGCGGGACTATAGTAGTGAGTGGGAGTAACGAGTAGATAAGCAGGGCTGAGCATGGCTAATTGGGATAAACTAGACTATAAATTGTAAAGTCCCTTAAAATGTACTAGAGGACAGAGTATATTTAGTAGTTCACAGTCATCGTCAAAAGTTGGACGGTTGGACCATTTCTCAGTTCGTCTCACACTTCTGGATCGAGTGGTCGCGTTCCACTGTGCTCTGTCGTCGACCTTCAATCCTATAGTGTTCCTGGCCAAAGTAAATTTCCGTCGTTCTCACTTTCCCCCGTATTTTGATAGTTCGATCGAACAGTTTAGATTCAGATCCGTCTCTTAAGGTTGAATCATATTCTTTTATATTCCCGTCTCTACATTTACTTTTACTACAATCGTCAGCTTCATAAATTCTTGTGAATTCAATCGAGACATTTTGGTTTGTAATGAACATGGGTCAGAAAGTATCAGGTAAAACTTCTTATCGTCTCATTTTGTATGCTGAACTACTGATTGTACTATACAATTTCCTGTGTTTTTTGGGTTTGGAATCTTGAGTTGATGAATCCAATTTGCCATTTACTTATTCACTTGACCTTTGAACTTTAGTTGGAGGGGGGAAAGTTGCACAAGGAGCGTCTGTGAGAACGTCTGCATCTCGAAAGGTCGTTGATGAGCGAGCACCTCCAACACGGCTGGACATGCTGTTAGATATGCCTCCAGTAGCGAAAGATGTCCAGTTGAACCATGCATGGAACCCAGACGATCGGTCTTTGAACATTTTCGTCAAGGCAAGTCATATATTTTAAAGTTCATCACTCATGATGAGAAAGAGAAGTTGGTCAAAGCGGCATGTATATTGTAGTAATGTGTCCGTATTTTACTTAATCACAGGAGGACGATAAACTTCGAATGCATCGACACCCAGTTGCTCAAAGTACCGATTGCATCCGGGGAAAGACTGGGTTTACAAAGGGACTTCATTTGTGGGAAATTCATTGGCCAAGAAGACAACGGGGAACACACGCAGTTATTGGCGTGGCCACTCAACAGGCCCCTCTCAACTCGGTTGGCTATCAGGTAAAGGCAAATTGATTCTGTCTTCATGGAATACTTGTATTCCAACTCCACCAAATGCAAAATGCAATGTTCCCAACAACTAATTTTCATGGTTAATAATGCATTTTTGTAGAGCTTGGTCGGGAGTAATGACCAATCATGGGGTTGGGACTTGGGACGGAACAAGTTATACCATGACAGTGCGAATGGTGCATCAGGAATCCCTTATGCAAGTCCAGAAAAGAATGATGAAAGTTTTGCCGTTCCTGATAAAATCATGGGTAATTTTCATAACGGTTTTTCTCGATTTCCATTTTAGGCTATTTGATTAGAGTTACAGGAGTACTTTAATATGTATACACTTTTGTGAATGCAGTCGTTTTGGACATGGACCAAGGGAATTTGGCATTTATGGTAGATGGGCATTATCTTGGTGTTGCATTTAAGGGCCTGCAGAACAAAAAGCTTTATCCTATCGTATCGGTAGTTTGGGGTCATTGTGAAATCAGCATGAAATACATTGGAGGACTTGAGTGTAAGTTCTTCATTCCATATCCTTATGTACCATTCATTTGTTAACATAATATGTTAATATTATTTCATGCCACAATTTCAAATAAGTTCATGTACTTCATATTTTGTACCTGACAGCCGAACCTTTACCATTGATGTTTTTATGCCGTCGTGTGATCAGACAGTCTATCAGTCAAGATAGCCTTCATCAGATAAATGAGTGGCACTTACCTTATTCCATTAAAAACTTCCTGTTGTACAAGTAAGTTAAACATAGGTTTGCTTCGGTGGAGGTTTTCTATTACGAAGTACGAGTATAAAGTCTCAATATAATTTTCCAATGGTTTTTGCAGGGAGAGACGCTACAGTCATGAACAGGGCCCACTGTCCATTCTTATCTGATATTCTCATTCTGCATTTCCATTAAGAAACATTCTAATTTTTGTCGCTACGTACACTTTTGATTTTAATTTTTTGTACAAGTTTGTAGAACTTTTTGTGCAACTTCCCGTGCTTCGTATACTCGATGTTACTCATTCTCCAGTCTCCAGTCGCATTATTTTTGCGTTATTGAGAAGAGTGAGTACACCAGTGACGTAATGTATCATGTGCAGATATCGTTCCCAATGTAAAAATATGATGATTGAGTTCTGATTATCTTATTTTCTGTGGCATTTAATTGCTTCCATGATGATGCATGCCATGTCCCTTTAATTTCTCAAAAGTTGTATACTCGATCGTCATGTTTTTGTCTTTTTAAGCTGTTCAGCTTTTACTCATAAGCAGTAATTGTACTAATCTTGACGAAGAGCAGTGTATCAGATCTCTTAATACAAAATCGCTCTGATTCTAGCATGTATTGCTTATGTATTATGTTTCATCTTCATTACAAGTTAAGTGGAACTATGATTATTTACTACAATTACGCACGCACACTCACTCATTGTCTGTTTCTGTCTGTCTTGATTAATTGATTACGAGCAGCTAAATTTGTGTTGGTTATTCGAGTAAATGTTCAAGAAGCAATGAAATGACTTGGTGCATATCGCCGTTATATACATCAAATAAACTAAAATACGTCGGCGATTTTTAATTTAAAAAAAAAAGAAAACCAAAAATTTTTTTAAAACTGAAATTGAGCATTTTAGTTTTCTCCAATGTATTGCATTTTAATTAAAATAAATGAAAATTGCTTAATACCTAATAATAATAATACAATGCGAGTTGTACGTCACAGTACTTTGTAATTATTGACTTAGTTTGTTTTATCTGAGGGGTTGAGTTCTTGATTCATGGGATTAATGAAGCCCTGGGATTAAATGTACTCAGTGTACTCATTTTGACAAAAATGCATTCTTTCCGCAACATTTTGGGGAAACGGTGCCGTAGCTCAGTGAATCTTAATATTACCATGTTGTGCCACTGCCAGTGCACCGGGTCATGACTCATGACCTCATGACATGACTTCATGACGAGTAATGTTTATATGCTTATTAATGTAGTATGACTTTGACGGGCTCAATGAATTCTACTTTGTTTTATGCATGTGCACCGTTTTAGACTCAAATGTAATGAGGTAATGACTCAATTCCTACTTTCCCTATACTTCGTCGGCTATTGGTCCATTCATGACGCATTCACCCATTCATCTCCTTCCTTTCTTTTGGGTCCTTCTATTGCATTGTATTCTGTTGCTTTCTCTTCATTATACGCTTTCCCTCTCCAAAACAATGCTAAATAATACGAAAATCTCAAAAAGCAATCGTTTTTCTAAAATACCATTCTTCTGATCTATTAAACGGTTATAACTAGTAGGATATTTACAAATAATACTCTTTGGAGCTACGCATCGTAAAGTTGAGTGCATTAGTTTAGTTATAGTAATCGCATTCATTTATTAGAAAAGCAAAATAAACTAATCCAGAATCGCGATCCAACCTTTCAAAAACTGCAATTTATAAATTATAATTATGGACTATGTAAATGCGAAACTATCCAGTCCAGGTATGATGACACTCGTGTATAAACCCCTGGAAACAGACCACCTACAAAATTGTAAAGTCAGAATGAGGAAAGGATAAAATATATTAACGTGACAATATTTTTGTATGACAATTTGAGACAAAGGTCCTTCACATTCGTAACTCCACGAGACAACTCCAATCTGAAAGTGTCTTCCGTCTACTTGCACTGTCAAGGGACTTCCGCTATCACCCTGAACATTACAGTCAAATATTAAGCATAACTCTATTTTCTACAGTACATACTACATTGGTATTAAGCTTATCTAGATGTTTAAAAATGGAAAATGAATTAATACTTTCTTACTACACAAAAATTCTCTCCATTGCCCTTCAAAGACCCTCCAGCACAAATCATAGCTTCTGTAATGTTCGGGGCCGGTACTGGGGTCATTTGATACATTTCTCCACATTCTTCTCGTCTCCAGATTCGAACACTTACTTCCATCAAAATTGGAGAATGACTCGCACTCCAGGACCACGACGTTTGACCCCACCCCGCCACGTGACCTGAAACCATTTCGCTACCGTTTAATAGTAGACTTTGTTGAAACCTTTCATCTTCGTTCTTCCTTTCCCCAGGAAAAAGACAAACTGGTTGGATCTTATCCGTGAATTCCACTGGATGTCTCAGTTTAATCAGGGCAATGTCGTCCTTCTACAATTTACCATTTACACAATGCATGACAATGAAAGTCGTCAATTCTACGACGTCCATGAATACATAATGAACTTACGTAGAATTCTTCAATGCTGTATTCTCGAGGAAACAATATTTCAGAAACAGAAAGCTTGTCGGACGGTTTTACTTTGTTCATGTTAATTTCTCCTGCTACAACCCAGAATTTACTCGTGTTTTTCAAGCTGCAATGCAAACAATCCAATTTCAACTGTTCCATACGAAACGAATTTGCAAAAAAACTGTAATTTGAGTAATAATTATTTAAATATGTGACTTATAAACGCAATGGGCAGCCGTAAGGACATGCTGGGCACTAATAAGGGATCCACTGCAGAATTGCATTCGTTTTGTTATAGGCCTTTTGTCCTGCTGTAACGCTACCTATCACAAAACCAAAACCAACGTTATGAGCTCAAATGACTGCTATTATATTTAGTAGGATTTTCAAATTATTTTCATTCTTGAGCTGTACGATCCAAGGAAACTGTCCCGGTAAAGCTACTTTCCCGTTCACAATCCGAACTGCTCTAGAACCTAAAGATGACTTGGATAATCCACATGCCTTCGTTGACACTGGGACTGGGACCTTCTTCAGTTTGACAATCATGTCATCGCCGTTCACCATTGTCGAGTCATGAGCATGTGTTCCACTATCTACAATTTGAAATTATTCCACCTTATAGTTATGAAAATATTATTGTGCTATAGACTTATAGATGCAATGATACTGATGCAGAAGACAAATCATAAGTACAAGATCTTACAAACAAGTGAGACAGCGTTCAACCAAATCCATAAGTGAATGTGACTGCTACTATTCATATTGCTAAAAAAGCAAGATGAGAAAGTGAGAATGTAGAAGGAAAGATAACAATGATAGCTGATAGCGTTCACTGTCTAAAAACTGACTGACAGTCCATATTATATCCTTGAATACGCAATGGCGAACACGTAATAGCCCATTAAGTAAACGGTACATTTGAATCAGAAACACAAAGTATGAATGTCATTTCCCTATAATTGCTAGGTTGATGATGGATTTCGAGGATTGCGTGCCGTATGTGTATGGTACATTGGTACATAACATCAGTTTTTCACACTTCCATTGCTTGCAGTTACACGTTCCCCTGGCCCGTGGTTTTTTACACTGTTCATGACAATATTACGTGCACATTATAAATACGATAAAGTATACTATATGTGCATCATACTACTGACTGTATGTATTGTACAGAACTGCAGAAGGTCAATACATGGCATATTGCATTGCACAAAGAATTAAATGAGCCATTAAAAAGCTGTGACATTAAATCATGAAATAGTATTTTTCGTACATGAAATATGGAACTGATTGATTTAAACGATTGCTAATGCAATGAAATGTACAATGAAAAGGATTCTCATTTAGTGTAAAAATGAGTGAAAAAATGAAAATGACAAACAAGAAATGGACAATATCTTTGTAAGATGAAGCCTGAAAATTGACTACGAGAAAATGAAACGTCCATCCGTCAGTTCTGTTTATAATAATGCATTGGAGACTTGGAGATGATAAAATAAAGTACGCATTTCATGTTACATAATTACATTGCTTTTGCTTTTGCATGGAGGAGGCGAGGAGCGAAGAGTGAAGACGATGAGACAAAACGACAAAAGTCAAAGTCAAGATGAGGCGAATGAGGCCATGTCGGGGTGAGTGAGCGTGAGGCCAACGGCAACGCAACAAAACCAACATCATGCAAAAATGCATGAAGGAAGAAACAACCACGCCAACAACTCACACATGAAAAACGCTCGCCAAAATTAACCCTCTTTTAATTAGGATATGGTACTGGAGAAAAAGCTTCCTTGCCTTATTGATAGGAGTTCTTTGGAGTCAATTCGTAATCTACTACATTTACATACTGTAATTTTATAAACGTTATGCTCAATGCCTCCACATCTCATCCACCAAGTCAAGCCGTGTGTGTGTGCATGTTGTAAACAAACGTATCTGTATTCATTAATTTCATTATACTATCTGATGCAAATGAAACTAAAGATTATGAAGTTCCTTCTGAGATTGAGATCATCATAGTATGTAATATATATCATTTTCATTAATCATTCATTATCGTGCCGTCGTGAAAGTGAAAAATGGTTGAACGAACATGAAACATGATGAATGTCTGGAATTGATTGTGATTGTGCGCTTTAAAATGGGTAATTTTATTTGTGCTCTAAATAATGTACGACTCGGTTGGATTTAATTGACAGTTTGTTTGTTGTTCATTGGAATATTTTAATAGCTTAACGTTTGATCCAGTTTGCTAAAACATTGTTTAAACAATCATATATTTTGCCGCAGCATTACTATATTGATTATAAGTTACAATAATATACTACAAGTCTTTAGTAAAATAAAATTGCATATTTTATGATTTTTTATAAATCATTCAATATTGTAGGAAGTAATGAACTATAAAGCTGAGTATAGTACCGTCATTCATTAATTCATTATCAGTTGTCTTAAGTCACAGTTCCTTAATCCGTCATTAAATATTCTAATAAAGCAGCTAATCACACATGGACATATAGTATATATTAAGTGGATCATTGTTCATATTACATTATAAGCACAGGGGAAAAAGACACTTGTGTCAACATTAGTACATGTCGAGCAGAATACACTGTATACGAAAGCGCTATCGTTGTACAGAAGTCCAGTCAAACGAATAAATAATGCCATATTCATTACAATTAATCAGTCTTTTTGACTTTAGTTTCTTTAGTCTGGCGAATGAGCGCTGGGATGTCAGAGTAGAGAATTGTCCCAGCGAATACACAAAATGTTCCAAACCAGTGAGCGACCGTGAATGGATTATTAAAATAAAAAATAGAAACAATTAAACTAAGAAATTTTCTCAGCGTTACGACCAGTGTCACCGTCAGTGATGTGCACTCCGTTGTCAACACAAATACGGAATTGATACAGACGCATCTGAAAAGCACATGATTATGATGCATTATATTAAAATAAAATGCACTGATTCGTGTGAATTCATGGGCGTATATATTAATAGATGATGTGAAGAAGTGATTGAACATAAATTAATACAAAAAAACTTACTGAGTCAATACATTTCCAATTATGTATAACCAAATAAGAGGAATAACGACCGTACCAACTGTGACGGGTTCGGAGGCATTGGCAATTTCAATGTGTTGTTTCAAGTCATTAAAAATTAGTAGGAAGCCCGGCAGTGGGAGAAAGTGCTAAAGAGTAAAAGTGTCAATAAGAATTATAACACGCACACGATCCAATCCCAATGTTTCCAAGACTGAAAGAAGACTGAAGAGCTTACTGTAAAAAAGAGTGCTTCTCTGGGATGTTTGCCGTATTTGACATAAAGAACTTCTTGGTATAATCCCATACGCGCAGACATGAAGAGAGCAAATGTTAAGATTGTGATTCCTGGAAGTTGTAATGAAAGATTACACATTCAAACAAAATGTAAAAAATATACAATAACAATTTGATACAAAATGAAGAAAAAAGAACCGTCAGAAAATCGAATTAATACGATACTTACCAGTAAGCCACCAAAAGTAATCAGAAAATCCACCATGTTCTGGAACAGTTTGTGACTCCTAAAATAACAAAATTTTTACTATAATAAAAAAAATGCTAAAAATACAACTACAAAGACTTACACTCATATCCTTTCCAGATGCAATAGTACACACTGCAATGCCTACGGAAATCATCGCCACTGAAACGTACTTTACTGGGGTATACCGTTTTCCCATAATAATCATTCCCAGTACCATATTGGCCATTAAAGAACCCTAGAAACGAATTAAATGACATCAATTAAATAGTCCAATCTTACAAGTATTTCACCTTTTCTACCGAATATACCATTTATGTACAAATAATACTTGAGAAACTCACCGCCCTGAATATAAGATGTAATGTCATTGAGATATTGAAATTAAAGGCCCAATTGTTGGACGTGCTAACAAGAAAGAAAAAGATGACAAGTGTGATGTATTCCTTAATAGGAACATTTGGTTTCTTCCGACCAAACCTCAGAGTCGTCATAAATCCTTCTATTGAAATCAGTACAAACTGTGAGAACGTGATTAAGTTTCCACTTCCTGGATCCAACCTGTTGGGATCAAATAAAGATCATCTTTTAACACAACTAAATCTAATGGAACGTACCTACTACGAGAAAATGAAAATGATTCAAAAGTGTTCTTCTTACTTGACTAACAGCTCCAAAAATATTACATTAGTGCAACAACCCACCATAACAAAAAGAATGGCCAAAGGTGACTTCATCGTGGTAGACATGATCAATTACGTTTAAAACAGTGACCAATAACTAAAATTTTAAAGATTTTCTTATATTACTGGTTTTGAAACATTTCTCTCCGTCTGTATAACTTATCAGAAACAATGTATAACAAGAACAACGAACGCAGTCATCAAATGTCCTCGAATGTAAACTATAAAAGAAGTAATCAAAAAACTTGATTACAATGAATTGTTAAGGTTTTTGCTGTACAACTTACATAAGTTAAGTAGCTGTACAAAAAACTTATAAACTCAACAAATGATCAGATACACCAAAAACTTTGTAGAAAATTTGAAACACTTAAC
Source organism: Harlomillsia oculata (assembly GCA_019776145.1). Lineage (NCBI taxonomy): Eukaryota > Metazoa > Arthropoda > Collembola > Entomobryomorpha > Oncopoduridae > Harlomillsia > Harlomillsia oculata. The sequence continues at coordinate 26,459 of JABASF010001057.1, forward strand.
ATAAACTTTATAAAACACAAGTATTTTTGGAATAGTACTTCATACTTTCTACATTCACCATTAGTAAACCACTATTAAATTAATAGTGTACTTTTGAACATTCAACAAACTGTCATTTACACCGACAACAGTGGTGTGTAGTCTTAGTAATGCTATGCTATGCTGTCAAGTGGATGAGCGTTTGCCACATTTGCCTCGTGATGTGATAAATGATCCATATGCTAACACACAAATGCACATGATTCTTCTTCGTGGCCTCCAAATCCTAAATCCAATCCAAAACTCCAACACACAGCCTTGGCTTTGGCTGGCTTTGTTTTTATTCCCAGTTCTTACCGTAATTTGCAAAACCAATAACCAATGTCAACTTACTCAAAATGCCAATGCCTCACTCATCATCATCATTCCTTCTAGTCATTTTATTAACAGGAGACACCAAATCAGCTATGATGATTAAATTTCAGTAGTATGCATTATTAATACAAATATAGTCTAAAAACTTATAGTTTATTTGACTGTTTATTTCACATTTCACACACAAGCTTCATCCATCGATCGTACACAATATCAGACGTATAAAACTTAATGTACAAATTATCAATAGGATATAAAACGTAATTAAATATTTTGAAGTCGTATGCCCGTGATCATGCTATACTACTGTCGCCAGCTAAAGTTGAATCAGAAAAATAATAAAATCTTGATCAAAATCCACAATAGAAGATTAATGTTTTAAATTGAATTGTATGAATGATGGTGA
>JABASF010001058.1:0-27197 GCA_019776145.1 Harlomillsia oculata
TATTGAATCAATCCTTATATCTGTTTCTGAGACGAAACTTTATTGGATTTTCTCATTTCACGTCATACAAGATACAAAGAAAGGAGCTTATAGTTATTCCATCCTTTCATATCTTGGCAATCCAGCGTTTAAATTGTCTTAAGTTTTCGTCAAGCATATAGTGGGTCTAATATGGTTTATCTGCTTGAATGATCTTACAAATTGATCGACTTTATTACGTTTTAGTACTATATAGCATTTATTTGCTGCATAATAGCGCATATATAATGCACTTCATTATGGTCCATAGTTTTATAATGTGAACACTGTATAAAGCTTTTATGATTACCTGCATTTTAATTTCGAGTTGTAAATAGTGAAAACAGATGCAGTTGTACGGATTTCTCAGGGTGTTTATATATAGTATAGTGATTGAAATTGAAATCTTTGAGAAATCCTCACAACTGCAAATAAATGCTTATGGTAATACCGAATGTAAGGAAAAGCTAGGCAAGCTCGCAATAATGCCCGTGAGAAAATGAAGACTGATGATTCGGGAACACGTCATCATCTTGGGCTACCACCTACTACTCTCTTATTTGAACAGAAACAGACTAACCTAAACCGAACCACACAATATTGTTTTTGTGAACAAATCAATAGTGAGTTAATAGAGTAAATTCCACATTTTTCGAATGACTGTTTGGATCGACCTTTTACTTTCTCAGAAACCGACTGCAAACTCGACTCAAATTAATATTGGCTTCGGCTGCATTTACTTTGTGTAAATGTGAACTCAAACTACACTATTCGTATGACTCAGCCAACGTCTTTTCTCTTCACAAAGCGGGGGCGAGCTTATTTTCCAGAAGAGACAAAGTTATAATCACCGAGTCCATAGGCTGTACAGAATGTACAGAATATTGCTTCCTGGAAATTCCGAAGATGTTTGCCTTTATATCTTGTATTTTTCTTGATATCATCGATTATAACATGAAGTGTTGTGTTTTCATCAGCGTTATATTCCTCCATGCTCATGTTACACGAAAGTATACAGTAAAGATAATCCATGTTTCTCTTGAAGGATTAATTTTTGTGCTGTATTTCTTCTGCAACCTGCAACACAGCAGTGCAAGCAGCTTCAGCTTCAGGTTGCTTCACTTGCTTCCTTCAAAGTTGATGAAAAATTCACGTACATGACTATGACAACTTCGTTTGAGGCCAGGTAATATTTGGTGATATATTAAAACCTAATGATGTTCATGTACATCTCATTAAATTGGTTACACTCTTACACTATATTACACTATAGTATGAGTATGAGCTCTGCTTTAACGACAGTGTGTGTTTTGAGTTTGAGATGGCGAAATCCGCAAAGAATCAAATTCTGTTGGACACTCAACATTCAGTTTCAGGGTCAGGCCATGTATTGATTCATACAGGTTTGTGTTTTCTAATGGATTCCGATTCCGTATAATTACAGATTTTCCAATTTCCAACCAATGAACTGATGAATTGGAATGAAATAACATTATTATATAATATTTATTTTTATATATTCTTCGGTGTTCAAGTAGACGATGCATTAAACGACGAAGGTGTTCATTCTGGCCAGGAAGATATTGAGGATCATATTGAAACTGGATCTCATGAAGCTCCAAGGACACATACTAATAAAAAGTGTCATTGTCGGGCTGGTGAAATCATTGCAATTTGCCTGTCAGTGTTCCTTGTGATCCTCACTTTCCCAATCTCACTTTTCGTCATAACCAAAGTGATCAAAGAGTATGAAAGAGCCATCATTTTACGATTGGGGCGCTTACAATCCAAGACTAGAGGACCGGGAACAATTTACTTTTTGAGATGCGTCGAAAGAATTTGCATTGTTGACATGAGGGCAGTTACAGTAAATATCAATGTTCCTGACGTAGTCACATCGGACTCGATAATTGTAACCGTCGATGCATTGTTATGTTATCAAGTATTCGAACCGAAAACTGTTGTCGTAAATGTTAAGGATTATCATTTATCCACGGGACACGAAGCTGCTGCAGTCACTCGTTACGTACTGGAGAAAAGAACTTTACAAGAAATCATGTGTGACCGTAATGCACTTTCACGTACAATCCGTAGCCGATTGAACACCGTTGTGGGCAAGCTACGGAGTTCACGTAAAGCAGTTGGAAATTCAGCAAGTTACGCTTCCCCGATTATTCCTCCGAGAAATGGTTCCTGGAGGTCCTGGACACGCTGAACACGCTGAACACGCTGAACACGCTGAACACGCTGAACACTTGACTGAACAAACTGAACATCCTCATCGTCCACATCATCATCATAATTTACACTCACAAGGACAACATCCACACCTGGAGGTCCTGGACACGCTGAACACGCTGAACACGCTGAACACGCTGAACACTTGACTGAACAAACTGAACATCCTCATCGTCCACATCATCATCATAATTTACACTCACAAGGACAACATCCACACAATAATCAAACCCACACTCACATAACCGTTCACCCAGTTGACTCTGACAAAACTCTGATTAAGAAGACTATGATTGATAGAATTCTTAGTTAAATTCTGAATTTATGGTCTGACCCTGTCGGAAAATACACAATAAATTGATTTCTAAAATGCAAACTTCTGTTTCATGATTCATTTTCATAAATTGTTCTGTGATTGCTCAACTGTTAGCAAATAACTGTTGCAACAGTATATAGTACGAAATGCATGCACGCAACTTTGTAGTACATTTAAATAGCTACTGCATTTTCGTATTCTCAATTTGCCAATTTTCTGTGACAGGAACAATAATACCAACAGCAGAGTGGAAGTCGCACCTTGCAAGTTGTAACATTTCGTGACCCACCCAGTCGACGGAATTACGATTTGGCTGCAAAACCTTTCCAACCGTGACAGTGACCTGAAGTGTGGGGGTCTTGCTCATTCTTGAGTTTATTTAGTCTATGTAAACGTACAAACCCGGAATAGATCCATAGGAAGTCGCTAAGTCGCTCTACTCAATTCTCAACAGTCTGAATCCTCTAAAGTTAACGCAAATTAAGGTGACATGCTGTCAAGTGTTCCAACAACATTTTGTAGATAAACTCACTGTAGCAAGATACCAACCGCAAATCACGCGTCGTTTAGGACTTTGTGACCATTTCACTATTAATGCTAACGTCTTAGAATAATGGTCTGTAGGTTCATACTCCATAATATCTGTGAAGTCTGAAAGTCTGAACTCTGAATACTTCTTTTCTTGTTATGTCGTTGTATGTGCATTGAGATTTGAGGCGTATGTACTTGATTCCGCTGTTTAAAATTGTTTCTTCCCGTTTTGGTTTTGCTAACGTATCAGATTTAGTTTTAAATTTTTATTAATTAAAATGTGGAATTAATAGTCACTCATAGTTTGGATCTCACGAGATTAGTATGCGAACAAGCGATGGTATTCGTGCGAACATTCCGTCACAATTCTATATTTAATAAGCAGAAAATGAAAGTGACAGTCATGACTATATACGAATGTAAAGTTGACAGTTATTAATGTGGATTTGGACTTTGTCACTGTACTACTATCAGACTTGCAATCTTTGTGTACAGTGCGTATGGGCACATAAGCACGCGTCCAACCGGGTATTAATACACAGCTTCAAGTTTTACAAGGGACAGCAGCTATGTCAATTAAAATGAATTCTGAGTGCATAGTGCACATATAGCAGTTCCCTTGAAAGCTTTTCTGGTCAATTAAGACGAGCCATGTCATGTGAAACCTTAAGCTGATCGCAACAGATTTGAAAAAGACTCTCATAGGGCCATAAGACACTATGGTAAGTATTGAGCGGTCACGGTGAGGGCACAACAATTACCATAAAAGGTCGTCAAGGAAGGAGTGGTTACTTTGAATGCAAAGTTGTTACGAAGGCGTCCCAGGATGCATTGTCGCCTACACCTTCCTTACTCCAAATATGACCAGAGCGTCAACTTTCTATAATAACGACATTTATGCACAACAACATGGCATTGCAGATTTTTTAATATACCACTTTTGCACTTTGCTTTCCTTTGAGGCATTGCCAAGCTTTAAGGGAATGAAAGCGAAAATCTCTTCGCGTCGAAATTAACGAGGCCACATTTGCGACTTTGAGATGATGGCAGATCAAAATGCACTGATGTGATGGTCTCGTAAAAATGTCCCTTTGCGTGTGCTTGTGTCAACAGCGCGGTTAATTCGGCCTTATCATCCGAACCACTTGAGAAAGCCATTTGACATGAGATTCCTTATATTAAGTGTATTTCTATTTCTACAAATGTCCATAGTCGTACCTCGTACGTCATCACATCAACAATAGCAAAATGTAAAACATGGCAATTACAATCCTACAGTATCTTTCAACACAAAAGGAACGTAGGATTCAGTTGTAGAAAACAAGATTAGATGAGAATTGCATACATTAAATTGCATTATTTACTCTAAAGGCAAGTTCTGTTTACGACCAAATCGTATTTTCCTTCGATCTCACTTCCGGATGCAGTACCTAGTTGTAGTATTATATTGAATTTCCGACCATATCCCACTTATAATCTCTTACAATCTTGTAAACTGCCATGAATAATTGCGTCCTCAGCATCAAAAATGTTCAGAAAATGGAGCTTTCGTCCCCAGATCTTAAAAATCCTTGTACAATCCAAAAAGTATTTCACATATTCTAAAACGGATGGAGACGAGACTGAGACTGTTGAAACTCGAAATACAACACTTCAATTCACTGCAATCTGCAATACAATGGAACGACAAACTTGAACTTGTACCTTCATCAGCGTCCCATGGAAGTAGAGTGAACGTTGAAATGTTGGCATTTTTATTGTCAATTTATCCGTGAACCGAAAGGATCACGAATCATTAACCTTATTTTTGTCGTTAGGAGCATTTGACCCAGCGGGGCGTCGGCTTTTTGAAACGATTTTATCGTATTGTCGTATCAAAAACTGTGGAAGCGTAAGGAAGCGTAAATACATCCTTACATTTTGCAAATAATGCAATATATTGTACCACAAGAGCCTGCAAGTCTGCACAGTTTCAGTATGGTCTAAAGTCTAAAGGTAGTTCATAAACATTGCAATGGTTAAAATTGAAAGGTTGTTGAATACACGACGGAAGGGTATGAGTGTGACCCGTGCCGTGGCAAAGTCAAAGCGTGAAGAATCTCTTTGAGACTCCTGCCTTACTTCTTGTGGTAATGATTGTTTCTCTTGTGGACGTGGATGCTTTTGCAAAAAAAGCCTTTTTGAGGAGTCAAAGCGTAACGTGTGAGCTACACGAGGAAAAAGGCAAAGGCAAAAAGAAGGCACTTTTTATTACGCTTTTCAGCCAGTCAGTCACATTTACATCTCTTCTTGGCTTGTGTCCTCAAGCTTTGCACTCGCTCCCATCCAACGAAGATTGTGTTTCGTTCAACTTGCACTTTTTTGGTGTATCCTCTCGTTTTTTCCCTCGCTTTTTCTTGTTTCTTTATGCTTTTGCTATACTTTCATAAACGATCTGTGTAATCTTTATGTAAATTAGGGCATGAATCTCCACATTTCACTGAAATGTGAATGTGATTATGATTACTACCAAAGTTTATTAGTGTTAATTTAAATTGACCTTAATAAAGTATCGTTTTTGTGATGTAGCGTCAGAGTTTTGTGCTCACAGTCACACGTGCAAGTTGTGAAACGTGCATTCGGTTTAAACGTTACGTGTGTATTATACCTTACACGTTATACTATTATACGACAGTTTTAGGACTATGAAAAATGGTTTTTGATATTAATTACATGGACCGACTCTGGTTCGAAATTGGATAACTTTGGACTACAATTTTAAAATACACCTGTTGCTTAAATTAACTTAACAATTAAAGTCTACAAAATGTGGAACATTGTAAGTGGAAGCTTGCAAACGCAAGCACTTGACCAAATATTTAGTGATAGGAGGAGACGAAGGGAAAAACATCGGAGCAAAGTCGTTCCCGTAATTTCCTCATGGCCAATCATTGGATTATTAGTGTGTGCAGTGATCCAAGTGGTTTTGAGTGATCCAAGCCCAACTCCAATAATGACATTTCCTGAGAGTGGAGTGTATTCCTTGTTTCCAAACGAGGATTTGGAGACAGGAAAGAGAATTCGCTTTGAAGAAGATGAGCGGAGAGGAGACCGTTTTCCAGGAGATCCGTCTTATGAACGTAACCGATTTTATCCGGGTGACCGCGATCGCTTTTACCCTGGAGATCGAAGTGGAGAGAGAGGAGACTCTTTTAGTGGACACCGTAACTCTCGTGTGTACTTTGATGAGGATCGTCACAGGTTTCGACTAAATCCCGGTCCTTTCTCAAGCAACAACCGCTTTGGAAATCGTCCTGGTCCTACTCTACTACAAAGACCACTGAGTCCTTTGCGTCCTCATTATTTCCCTGCAAACGATGATCGATTCAATGAAAACCGGGACCGAGACCAAGGATTCTCTCCTTACCCACCGGTGCGTCCTGGCTATAGTGAATCCAAGTTGCCCCCAAGGCGCGACGATGAGCTTCCAAATCGCATTCACGTCTTTGCCCCGGATTCCACAACTTTTGGTTCAGGACCAAGTCGAGGATTGGGATATGGGTATTCCCGGAATTCGGGAACAGCACGACCTGCTACCAACTTTATTGAAACTCATGGTCCCGGTCCGGATGCCTTTCTCAACCACGACGCCTATTTGGAATACCACAGGAAGATTGCTCTGATGAGACTCAACGAGATGAAGAGACTCGATCCCAATTACAACTATGGTCAAAAGCATTTGTTCACCGCCAAGCAACCTTACGAGATTGACGGGCTTCAACCTCCCACCAGTGCTGAGAATGCAACTTCTTATTCGCCTACAAAACCAACCTCCACGTCCGAGACCACAACTTCAGCTGTCAAGAAAAATGGAAAGTCCAGTAAAGAAAAGAATATGAAATCCAGTCAAGCCAACAGCAACAACAGTGGAGAAACTGGTGGATCAGGAGGTGAAGTCGAAGACTCTTTCAACAGTAATTCTGATCGAAGAATTAATGAAAATCGTCAACGACTCGTGGCCACAATGTCTCCTCGTAGAACTACTACTTTAAATGCAGAATTGTCCTCACTAATGGCACAAACTTCTACGAGGTCGTCGTCTCCAGAACCAACTCGATCTGCTTTTGTATCTGCTAAAGCTATTCACAATCACAATCATTTGGATGTACCTGGTCAAGGGTTCGTCCCTGTCATTCCTCTTCATCTTATTGGTAAGCAATTTCATGATACATTTAAAATACACCGTAAGAAGTAAGAATACGCGTTGTAAAAACACAACTTTTAATCAGGGGTACGAACAGAAATTAAGGTAAAACAAAATCCTGTAGAAATCGTTAAAGCTTGCTAATCCGAAATGATATCAACAATTCATCCTTCCTTCCTTCCTTCCTCTTTTGTCATTGAGATTTTGAATTCAAGACCTTGGCATTCCGCATTCATGGAATATGAAGGTGTTAGATCAAAATGTTATCGTAATCACACCGTCTTCAGGTTTAACGCGGCCTTAATAATAAAACAAAGTCCTTGCCATAAGACCTTTGCAGTTACGCTACAAATTGCATCAATGGGAAAGCTCATCTATTGTCGAACTCTTATCAGACTTAGCATCCTCTTCGCCCTCACCCTGAAATTAGTCAGTAAACTTCCGGTACCACGGAAGGAATCACTTCCACGCTAAACTCTTGGACACATGTACACATGCTTAATATTTGTCATGTAGGTGCTAGGAAACTTGGAAAAATTGACCAAGAAGTCACAAGACCGTAACGGTTTTCCCTATCACCATTCCATCTTACTTTTATCACTGTAAATGCGCCTTTAACATAACGTTTGTTAGACTCGTATAGTTTATAAATCCTGGTAAAGTACGTAAAATAACAAGCAATAAACATGAACACAACAACATTGCATTGTGAAACTGCAATTTCATTTAAGTTCCTTTTGTCCAACTGTCCAACAACCTAAAGCTGCTGGACTTTATGCCTTTGGTATTTAGGCAAACGGATTTTAGTAGCTTTGAGATCTAATTTTATTACAACGCCAACGGCATATGATGATTTTCCCCATTTCCGCCTTACGGCTTCTGGATTTACGTCTTTTAGCACAAAAAACAGTAAATTATTGTAAGTTGAGTGTACATTACAAAACGACAAATTGTTGGAAGGAAGACACGTGTGCCACATAAAATTGAGTGATGGTCCTCCCGGATGACGTTAATTGCACTTTTATGTCTATATCTAAATTCTGTCCTTGCAATGATGCAAGTTGACAAATTGATGTAGCATTTTTTTGTCTTTTTAAATCTTCGTTTGTTTGAAACCAAGAAATTCAAATGTGAGTTTCATCATTATAAGCACCGTCTGTTCCACCTATAAGAAAACAAGATGCCGAACTTACAGACAAAGACAATGGTATAATGGAAAATGTGAATTGCTGCATTTAGCAAAAACAAAAGGATGTCACAAATTGCTATTAGCACACAATGGGGTAGGAAAAGGATTCTTGTTGTAGGTTGTCTTGTAATGTTGTCTCTTGGTGAAATGATGAGCTTCTTAAAAAAAAACTTGTAAACAAACGAGACTGTAGTGAACGTAAACATGGTCGGAGTCGCAGATAAGGTATACACAAATTGTTTCATTTGGAAGACACATACACGGCATTACATGCGTTTTCTCGCCTCGTCGCACGTGTGTGCAAAATGCCTTTCAGGATTACGAATAATGCTGTTAAAAGGACAAATTGAGCATTGAGTAACTCATAGTCATAGTAAAGTATACTCGTTCCTCATCGTTTTTGTGTTTACATTTCGAGTCTTCTGGAGTCCATTTAATTTGCTACACGTCTCTGAGTCTCCTGTCATGATTGTGATGCACTTGCCGATAAAAAGAAACTGTTCTCTCCCATCTTTCGAAGCCCATCCCTACACGCATTTATTGTCTAACGGTTCAAGTGTGACGGAAGTTAGACGTACGAAAAGAGCACGCGCTGCTGTTCTCGTATCCAAATAAAATGGCATGGTTCAGGAATTCAACAATTTGGATACACCTCTGCTATAAAAGAAAATTAATTGTGTTTTGTTCTTTAGTATTTGTTCATTCACAAAAGTAAACATTGAAAAGTTTATCTTGAAACCTTCTGTCGGCGCATCGTGTTTGAGGCGGTGTTCGTTAAAAAGTTCACGATCGGATGTGCAGCATTACATTGAGATAATGCATCGATAACCTCTACCTTTAAACATTGCCAACTTTTCATCAGGAAATAGTAAGCGAAAACGTGTTGCGGTAACAAACCCGATGCCAATAGGCCGATAACATAGATCATGAATTCATGGATTCGTAAAACTATATTGGTTTATTAGTTAGAATTAGAAATTAGAACAGAAAACAGAAAAGTTGAAAACTAAAACCTGACTTGACTGACGTAGACTGGTAGACTTTGAAAAACGATAGACGTTGATAGGACAGAGCCAGGCGAACTTGTCCACAATATTTTAGAGCTCCCCCTTAAAACTATGTTTTTTCTACTAAATTAAAAGGTCTCAAAGTCTCAAAATCCAAAATGAAGTTTCAATTTTACTAAATGCATAGCATATATAGTATAAACATATTTAGTTTATTTATTATATTAGCATATATTTAGTATTTAGTTTAGTAGTTTAGCATATAAATAAAGAAATAAACTTGACCGATAAACCTAAGAAATTGCTTTAAGTAGTCTCAAGTACATTTAGCTTGTTTAGTTGCCCTGAGCTAAATATTTAATTTTCATGAAGGGGCACTAACAGCGATTTTCTAAATCAATTTAATTACATACACGAAAAGGTTAGACGACACAGTATTACATGGATTAATGAGTTATGAAGTGTGAGTATACTAAGGGTGGCCGTTCTGTTCGCGTGCAATGTATTATTTTTAATATAGTAGTACTATTTAATACTATTATATTTGCCGTACTTGCAAAGAAATACAAAATTAATGGGAAAACATTTAGTTTCGTTCCTAAACCTACGCATGCAAATGCAAAAGAACAACATTTTCATGATGAGGTTGGAACATAATTATTATGGAGTATATTGTAAGTGCATACGTGCAGTGTGCAGCGTATAATAAAGGATTTTGTTCATGAAGTCACGCTCTAGTGACCCCAAGACATAACAATGGAGTGGTGTACTTATAGGGAAGGAATAGGCAAGATTAGGACTTAAGAATTTGCAACTTGCAAGAGTTAGAAGAGTTTTAGTAGTACCTATAAATAACGTCACACAAGAGTACAGATTGTGATCCTACGGAGAATCACAACATGTTCCTGAGTTCAGTGTGCAGGTCCGATGTTCACTGTCAAATATTTTTGATGTCTTCAAAGCATCAAAACCTTGATTACATACTCTGTATGAGAAAAACAAAATAATGCGTTGAATTGCAGGTGCGGAGAGTCCAAGGGCGATCAAGTCGGCTGCGGCTGCTGCAGCGTCCGTCAGCTCAAGCCCATCACCGACCAAGGCCGAAAAATTGGAATTGGGAACGGAAGTGACCCAAAGGCCCCACAGTGTGAGTACTGGCAGTTTCAACAGTGGTCCTAGACCCACGCATAGTGCCAGTGTGGCTTTGTATACAGGACATGTTGGGAATGCGAATACGAATACGGCCAGCACTGTTGATCCATTCACGAAGCTGAGGCAAAGAATCACAGCTCTGAATCATCAAGCGAAGACAGTTCGACAGAACTCGCCAACTTTTGTTACATTAAAATCCACATCTTCCGAAGAAAGGTCAGTTCGTAGAACTTCTATGGAAAATTTAAAAACTCGAACCAGCCCCCTGATGACACAAACCATGGCTCCTCCAACGACTATGATGACTACTCCGTTCATTACAACTACAATGCCAACTACTACGACAACTACGTCACCGACCACAACTACTTCTGTTCCTACTACGACAGTGAGGACGAGAGAAACTACTACAACAATGCCGACTACTCCGTTTGTGACAAGAGTAACAACAACTCCTTGGACGACTCGTCGTGTCCAAACACAAGCAACAACTCGAACTTCGTCATCATATCCTTCCATACTGCCTTTTATTGATGAGGAAGATGAGGATGATGAGGATTCTGATGATGGAGATTTCGACTCTCACGATTTAGAAAATGAGTTTCGTTTACCAAAGCATCAACGAAGGGTACAAGAGCAAGAAGTGGGACCCAAACTCATTTTCATTGAGAGCAGTGAAATTGAGCAACAAGGGAATCGTTCACACGACAATCCATTGGATCCGAAGCTAATCAAAGTGATGAGAGTGAAAGGGAAGAATGGAGAAGAAGCGTTCAAATCTGGAACGGTTTCAGCATCCACGACAAAAAGCAACACAGCTTCCATGATTCTTGCGACGGCAAACAATCTTAATTCAGAGAACGTCTTGCGACCTGAACACAGTTCTTTTGAATCGTCTCTCCCGATTACGGGAATGGGAGAAGCGATAAACGTGCACGTCAACAAGAACCATTCCCTTGGGGGATTTTTTCTCCCGTACAAGCCGTCGACAGAATTTAATCTACCTGTGAAAGAAATGGATAAAATGAAAGGAATTGACATCGACAAGAGTCAAAGTCAAAGCAGCTCAGTAGTTGAAAAAGTCCACGCACACATTTCCCATTGTCCAAAACTCTATGCTCCTGCTGAAGTTATTTGCGACGTGTACATTCGAGAACGACATGGAAATCCTAATCCTCAACTGGTAAACTTAATAATCTAAAGGATACAAATATTATTATATACAACCATGAATGAAATATATCTTCATGAGGACTGCTAATTAGGTTTGCTGTTGTGATTGTGATTCAATGACATTGTCTTTGAAGAACTATAGAATGAGCTTCTCTTTTGTTTTCTCCTTTATCAGATCGTGGGTTGGCGTCGCAAGTTTCACAATGCCTCTCAACCGGATGTACTTTTGGCTTTGAACAAAACACTTGCCTACGACGAAGATGATCACAAGTTGAGTGCCAATGGAAGTGCGGAAGACTTTCATGACAAGTTCAACGTCACGCTGGCCCCTGGGATCAGCCCAATGCTACGGTCCGTTCTCCTCATTCGGTCTGTTACAGCTCCTGATTGTGGTAATTATCAATGTGAAGTGTTTGATGGGAAGGCGACTGTCAAGTCGGAAACATTACTCTTCCTTTGCCATTAGTTTACTTACCCATTTTTCATGGTATGGTCGTATGATCTACCTTTTGCAACGTTTCAACTTATTGTATTTGCCAATTTGTTCAAACCACCAACGAACGTTTAAAAAGTTTAAATCTATATATTTTAGAAATTAGCTCTTATCTGATTAGAGATTTTTAATGCAAGGATGTGAAAATAGTGAAAGTGAAATGCAAATATATTCACTTCACTGAGCTGGTACTTTGTATAATTTTGTAATTAATGTATTGAATGTTTTTATAACTGTTTTCAAACACATAATGTGACCTTTTTGACCTTTAATCATCTTCTATGGGGGTACTCTACCAAGATGATGTCATCTGATTGGTACAGTACAACGATGAAACGACGCCTCGAATAACTTTTATTCAAAAATCGATAATCTGTATTGTTTGTGTTCGTTGAGAGTAAAAATGTACCTATTAACAATAGTAATTAAACCAACGTTTAAATGCAAGCACGGATGTGCAAATAAATACCGAAAACAACTTCTTTTAATGTTTCAACAGCTAAAGCATTAAGAAATTTATACAACTCTTCTTATTCTTTAGTCATTCTGATTGAATGCTCCAGAACAAAATCCACTCTCCTTTCATCATTAACGGCAGAAAAAATATTAAATTAAGACATATAAAGTAAAATCACTGTTTGCTGATAGTTCATTTCATTGATAGCAATAAGATCTCATCCATTGACTTTAGGCATAATCAAATGATGATTAGTATGTTAGATGAGAAGCATGACAGGATCTTCAACTTGTTCACTCTGCTCACTCCTATTTTTCTTCTTCTTCTCCTTTGACTTTGAGTCTTTTTCTTTTTTGTGTTTCTTATGGGATTTATTGAGAGCTGAGATATCAACATCACCCTCTTCTTTAATTTCGGAAGACTTGGATTTAGATTTTGACTTGGATTTGGATTTCTTTGATTTGGAATGCTTGCGTTCAATATCACCGTCGTCTCCGTTGCTTATTCCTTCAGTATTTTTTGTCTTTCTGGGTTCTTTTTCTTTCTTATCTTTTGCTAGGTAATGAGGGTCTGCAGATTTCCTTGCAGTGGCTTCCGGTCGTCTAATGACTTCATTCGGCTCAAGAGGACTGTAGAATACGTATATATTTTACTACATTTTTAATTTTAATGTTTTAAAGGTTCATGCTAATATAATTATTGTTCTATTTCTTACATATCAAGATCGATGTCGAGAGCTCTGTGAGGATCGTCGTGCGACAGGGCACATTCTTCGCCATCTGAAAGAGTTGCTCCTTCCGGCATTTCTATTGTAGTATTGACAGTATGTTGAGGCAGATCTTCTACAATTTCGTTTTCATGCTCTTCGTCGGATTCCTTCTGCTTCTTCTTCTTCTTCTTCTTCTTTTTGTCCTTATCGACAGTTTTCTTCTTACTTGCCTTAGATTTGAGCTTGCTCTCCTCTAAATATTTGTCTGAAGAAGCAAACGCAGGTACGCGCAAACCAACGGTCAACTCAAGTGGAGCAATAGGAGGAATGCCATCATTACCGTACGTTTTTGTGGGCGACCTGGTCAACTTTAGGTAATGTGGATTATGTTCCTGTTCCATTTTGCGAGTGTCTCTTTGCTGTAAAATACAGAAATGTAAGTATATTTCATTCAACTTTAACGGAAAATTGGCACAATAATGAAATCAACTCGATTTACCTTCTGCAACTCTTCTTCTGTTGGCTCATACGTAGGTTTGCTTGACCGTTCGTTATTTCCATATTCTGTTTTGACAAAAACTTCAGATGTCATCTCTTCCTCTTCCTCCTCACTTTCTGATGGTGGATCATTAATCCAAGCGTCCAAATCGAGGCCTTCCGGAATAGGCACTTTTTTCTGAGCTCGCGCTGCAACTGGATTGAGCTCCCCAAAAAAGAGCACTGATACGTCGTTTGCAATAGCACTTAAATCATCCGTTTCACCTTTAGCTTGCAATTTTGTGTAACATTTAATGAAATTATACAAAGTACTCGCTCTTTCTTGCACTTCCAATTCATCAGAAGAAACAAAGCACTTTAATTTTTCTTGAATTTCTGCAAAGTCTAAAGGTTCAGGTTCCGATGTGTCATTTGCATTATGCTCAGGTGTTGACGATTCTTCCTTTCCGTTCTCCTGGTCACCTTCATGCAATATGTCCATTGGAACCGGAGGTTTTTCAGACGATAGCAAACGAGCCAAAATTTTGAAACCATTATGTAGATAGACTGATTGAATATTAGGAGGGAGTTGCATTACTCGTGGCTCCAGCAAAGCCATCAGCGTAGTCTTGGGGTATGGAAGGAATCTGCACAAATATAATAAAGTGTAACAATATGTGGCAATAATGATACATAGGTGGACAAGTCAACTTAAACTTAATTAACGTTTCGTGGAAATGATAAGTCGACTTACTCAGCATATTCTCCACAAATCCACGCCGCAGCATAGAGAACTTGCGTCATCGAGGATGGTCTACAAGTGTTACCTGACAGGCCGAAAATAGCAAATGGATTTTCCAACAATAAACTCATTTGTTGAACGGCGAATGGGCGGATTGCATGGACACGAACGGCTACATCCAACATCTGAGATGCCACCATATCCCCGTGACTAAGTCCTTCAACTCGGCACAGCTCAACCAAAACACTTACGTACCTAAACACAATTAAAACATTGTTTATAGTTATAGACCAATCAATCACGCGCCATAACGTACGAATCTATAAGAATTCTTACCATTCGAAGTTCGTTATATGTTGATAATTGTTTTGTGAGCAGATCTGAATGATTTTGCATAAGAGCTCATCACGATAAGTAGTACCCTCGGCTTTTTCCATATGCAACATCAGCTTCTTCACAATTTCCATGAGATTCTTCTTGCCAACCATACCGTAAAGCAGATCCAACGCACGAAGACGAATTGATTCATCCTTATCATCAAGACACCGCATCACTAAATCTTTATGCGTTTGAACAGATTTCGGGTGCGTTGCAAGAATTTTCGACATTGCCAATAAACCAAGGTATTTCAGGTTTTGATCAGAATCTTCGATAAGAATACGCAGCTTTTGAACGCAAAGCTAAACAAACGGCAAATTATTAGATATAGCTACCGTATCAAATCAAATTCAAAATGAAACATCAAACAACTTTTAACAATATAGTTACCTGAATGGAAGCATTGTGATTCGGCATCCCTGTTGAAATGGAAATGAGGACTGTATAGAAAAACAAATGAAAACATACAAATGAAACCCCCAAGCACCGCTGACAGCACCGTGTATAATTACAGTTACGTTACAATTACAACACATGACGTTAGCAAGGCTTCTAAATATATTAACATATAAACAATTGTGTGCAGAACATACAATTTATTAAGGCAAGCTCACATTAAATGAAACGTACCTGCTATTACCGTGTTGATGCATTCGTACAGAAGTGACATTGCGGAAGTGCTGAAATTAAAACAAACCATTACGTCATTTCATTTTACAATTAACATTTCCTGCCAGTCATACTTATTAACAATTAATTTATTTTACTACGAAGCTGCAATAAGAAATTGCATACCTGTGAATTAAGTTTGTCAGAGGTTCAATCAATTTCTTCCCCAACCGTGGTTCTAAAGGTGTCAAAGCTCCAAACTAAAATGACAGTAATTAACAGGGTTATTAAAATTACAGAACAAGTATGAAACGTGATCGAGAAACTGTCGTTGAATCTGTAAGTTAATCGAAACATACCAATTTGATGATTTTAATTAACATCCAATTATTTGTCGAAGTTGTCATCAATTTGAAAAAAATCGGGGCCAAACTCAAATAGTTTTTAGGGTTCTTTCTGGCTAGTTCACAAACTACATTAACAGCTGCAGACTGAACACCAGGGTCCGGATCTTCTAGTTTTTCTTTCAATCTAGGGAAAGCTGGTCTGAGGGCATCCGGATACTTTAAAAATATTTTGTACAGCATCAAGACACCTTTTTTCCGTAGATAAGGTTTCGTTGACGTCAGCTACAAATAAAAAATCATTTTGAATAAAACATCGATACCCGAATCGACGAATCGATGGACTGTAGTAAACTAAGCCACCAACTGTGGTATTAAAAATGAATACGCTGATCAATGACACTTACCAAAACCATAATGTCGTTCGCTAAATCTCTAGCCAAGTCAGGACTGACAAAACATGACAATGCGCTCAAGGCCATGCCGGCTTCGTATTGATTTTGACTATTTAAATCCTTCCGTATCATATTTGTCGTCAACATGAGCATCTCCAAATCCGCGTGAAAGCACTGAGAAGCAGCCAAATAGCCAACTCGTTTGTGAGTGAATTTCGCCGAACTCATCACTTCGATTATGTTGAAGCCTGCCCAACTGATATCGTAGCCTAACATTTGCAACTGCAATTTTGAAAATGAACGCATCATTTTAAATAAACAAATTCTTGAGCATCAGAAAATCATGCTGAATTTTAACTTTGAAAGTTGAAACCAAACTCACATAAGCTAATTTGGTAACTGCATTCGCCTTGACTGCCATGTTGTCTTGCCGTAGCTCCACTTTGATTTCTTCCATGCATTGCGCGATATATTTTGACTAAAAATAATAATCATAGGTACATAAATCAAAAAACAATGTATCACATTATGACTTATGATGACATGAAATGACATGCCGCATAAATTCATGATTACCTCATTTTCTTTATTATTTCTGATCCCCCGAACCAAATCTGTCATGTTCTTGTCGAAGATTCGCTCTAAATTCCCCTTAACTTTCTTAAGACTGAGAGCCATATTTTAATATCACCCTTCGGCGTTTAAAAATGAACACAAATAACCAAACAGAATGTATTTCAAACTAACGATTTGATTGAATTCTTCGTTGCACTACTATATCTCATATTACGTACTCATTGCTTCCATCAGATTAACTTATTGGTAATTAATATCAAATAATTTTTATATAAAATAATTCAAGTTGTATCATTACGATCATTAAAGATTAAATTAACACCAAAACAATTCAGTCAAAGTCAAACTCCAAACTGTTTCAACTTGACTTTCTAACTTTCTGCTCCCATATTAAAGTAATGACAAAAATGGCAATCTTTCCGAACTTAAACTTTTTAAATAAACGTTTTGAATTAAAAATAAGAAGGCGTGTTGTTGCGTCAAAAAGGCAAACTCAACTTTCACTCTAACAATCTTACCGAACTTAAACTTTTTAAATAAACGTTTTGAATTAAAAATAAGAAGGCGTGTTGTTGCGTCAAAAAGACAAACTCAACTTTCACTCTACAAAGGATCAGAATCTGAAGTCCACTAATGTTTTGAGCGACGCCTACCAAACCTAATATTTTTTAACAGAAGGCGAAATACTCCAAAGTATTGAACTAATTTATTAACTAATTTGGTGTCTTGTCTTGCTATGCTAAATCTACATCTTCATTGAAGGAATAAATGGCGTATTTTATTTCTTACACTGGGTTACACTACACAAATCATATTAAAGACGTCTCGTGTCTCGTCAGCAGATTAATACTTATATTAAGCAGACTTTGTATCCTCCTGTACAACCTGTCTGGATTGTACAAATAAACTTTTTAGCAATAGGAAATGATTGAAAGGATCAAATGAAATGAGTACAAGTGCAGTTACAATTTTATGCGTGTAAAGCCATATGTTGAGTTGAGTTGGCTTAAAAAGTGACAGAAGAGATACCTTTTCATTGCCACAGAGAGCGCAGGCTTTAATTCTGTGGCTCATGCGGCTATTCAATCCTAAAATCCATTGTTTACATCAGCGTTTTTCATAAGTTCTTGAATCTTGTAACAAGATTCTTGTTCTTGACTTGACTCCAGAAAGTTGATGCAAATCGCAGTTGAGGAGAATTGAATCAGAATGCAGAAAACCCTATCTTTATTTGTATTATTCATTAACTAGTGACAAGGAGCGTTTTAATATTACAATTTTAATTTTTTTGAATTAGGGAACATTTTAAAGGAAGAATGTAGAATTTTGAGTCCTGGAGAACTTTCACTGTAATTTGTCCAGTTATGAATTTTAGTAGTAGGTTTCATTCTCAATCCAGCTTCCAGCAGGATACCTTCTGAGGAGATACCGACGACATTCATCGTACACAAAGATGAAAATTGAGAATGGAATGGCTGGTAACCACCACAAAAATCTATAGAAGTCACAATAAATACAAAGTTTGTACTTTTGAGTTTTCAAAAGAACTTTTTAAAAACAGAACAATGTATCAATGTGCTCATTACTTCACTGGGTATGTCTTCAAAACCAAAGGCATACCAGGAGTGTAGGCAAAGAAACAAGCAATCAATGTTTCCGCGATGAGTCCAAAGTTAAGGTACCAATTTCTGAAAGCAAATTAAAAATTATACAGGAACTAACGCTTATAGCTTTGCTCACTTTATTTTTTTGGAAAAGTGAATTCATTACGTCATGCCCTGTTGAACAATAGAGTTGCGACGAGTCTTGCTTATGATGAGATCCGCCCATTGAACCACGACGATTGCGATAAAGAAGGCGGTTTGAGCAGTGTAAAGCAAGGCCTCTCGATCTTCATATTTCTGCAATAAACGGATTCGGTCACAGAAGTTACGAAATTCATACTAACATTTAATTTATAATTTAAAAGTTCTATTAAAGCTTTATTTAATAATAAAATAACAAACCCATGTTTGGTTATAATAGTCCTTAACTTCCGATTTTTTATTATCCCACTCTTTCCGAAGGCCTATAAGATTCCAGGGGAGGAACCCATTTTCTGCCATCACAATGAAGTATGTGAAAAATCCAGCCATCGCTTGTATCATGCCGATTTGTCCATAGGCTAACGAAATCAGNGAAGTAAAGATACATTAAATTGGATGAAGGGAAGTACAGACTATGCGATTGAAATAAGATATAATCAACGTTACCTTTGGTTAACAAGCTTATCCGTGCGAGAGTTTCGAGGCTTACGTTGCATGATATCGCTTTCAGCTTTCTCGTAGGCCAGGGAAATTGCTGGTATCTGTAAACACGATCAAATCAAAACCCATAGATCATTAATCATTAGGTTTCGACATGGAATCTGTAGTTCTATAGTTCTAATTCTGCTACGCTAACTGACCATATCAGTTCCCAAATCAATGCATAGAATAGTCACGGTTCCTAATGGCAGAGGAATCTGAAGAACAATGAACATGAGAAATGGAGTTATTTCTGGGATGTTGGAAGTGAGAGTGTAAGCAATGGATTTCTTCAAGTTGTCGAAAATTATTCTTCCTTCTTCTACTCCCGTTACAATGGACGCAAAGTTGTCATCCAACAAAATCATATCTGCAGCTTGTTTTGATACATCCGACCCAGCGATTCCCATTGCAATTCCTTCGCACAGAAGACCAAGTCAGTGTTATACAGACGGTTATACAGACAGATAATGAATTAATGAACATACAGATTATGCAATTTCTTTTCACCAATATCAGCTTTCTTCAAAGCCGGAGAATCATTGACACCATCACCAGTCACAGCCACGACTGCTCCCATTCGTTGACACCCTTCAACAATGATCAATTTCTGTTGTGGTGATGTACGAGCAAATACGATTTCGGAATGGTAAAACAAGATGTCATCAAGTTCATCACTGCTTAAATCCTTGAGATCACCACCGTGAACTACGCACGCGTTGGCTTCCCGCGGATCAACTTCGTCGATGTGGACTTTGAGTCGGGCTGCAATATCTTCAACAGTTTCACTTCCTAAAATAAATACACGGCGATGAAAAATGAAATACATCGCTACACATTACAGATAATGTAATAATCAGCAGATGCAAATGAAATATTCATCTGACCTTCAGAAATGATTCCCACTGAACGGGCAATTGCTTTTGCTGTGATGGGATGATCTCCAGTGACCATGATGACTTTAATACCAGCAGATCTGCACTTTGTAACTGCTTCTGGAACAGCGGCTCGGGGAGGATCGATCATTGACATTAAGCCAACGAACCGGAAACCAGTAATTGGAAAATTCACGCTGTCGCCATCGAACTTATAATCTTTCGGGTATTTGTTTTTGGGTAAAACCATGTCGCAAAATCCTAAGAATGCAATTAAAATCAACATTATTTTCAACATCCTCACATTATTTTTTACTGTAAACTTAGGTTGCATGTTAAAGGTCCCAACGTACCCAATACGCGTTCACCCATTCCTCCCAATTCCATGTATGCATGGTGAAAAGCAGCTTTCATTTTACCGTCCAAAGATGATTCTTTTCCGTTGGCAAATATGGTGGAACTGCGTTCCAGAATGCGTTCCGGTGCACCCTATACAATTGTTTTAATGGGAATAATGCAGTTCTTTATTAGAGCAATAGTATTAAAATGAGCTGAACTGTTATTCGCATTACTTACTTTCATGACTGCTATGTACTGATCAGTACCCGCCATCAAATGAATAGAGATTTGATACTTGTTCGTGGAGTTGAAGGGAATTTCACACACTTTGGCGTTTTCGGAACGGATTTCATCAAGATTTGGGAAAGCTAGTGCCATACACTTCAATATTGCAGATTCAGATGCATCTCCTATTACTTCTCTCTTAAGAATGGGAATGTCATCTTGACCACTGCGAAATTCTGCTCGATTACACAACGAAGCGACAAGAGCCATTGCCTATGGGAATAGGAAATAGGATTAGCACAAGTAACGATTATATAAATGTCGATGTCCTGTATTATAATTTGGTATTTGTTTGCACAGGGAAATTTATAGTTTACCTGAAATCCTGTACTTTCTTTGTCATAGGGAACTCCCGTTTGATTTTCAGTCGTATCAACCTCAATCACTTGCATATCATACCACATATGAGCAACAGTCATTCGATTTTGTGTGAGAGTCCCTGTTTTATCTGAGCAAATTACTGAAGTTGAACCAAGTGTTTCAACTGCTTCTAGATTTTTCACTAAGCAGTTTTTCTGTGCCATTCGCTTTGCACACAGTGTTAAGGACACAGTGACTGTGGCAAGTAAGCCTTCAGGAACGTTAGCAACGATGATTCCAATGGCAAAGATCAGGGCCTGAACCCATGTGTAGTTGAGGACCATTGCCAAAATGAAGAAGGAGATTCCAAGAAACGCTGCAAAAGCAAATATGAGGTGGATGAAATGCTGAATTTCACGAGCAATAGGAGTAGTGCCGGATGACAAGCCAGAAGCCAGTCCGGCAATTCGACCCATGACAGTTCCATCTCCAATTTTGATGACAATTCCTTTCGCAGTTCCTTCTATGGCATTTGTAGAAAAGAAAGCTAGGTTTTTGGTTTCCAACGGGTTATCGTGGGTGAATTCAGCGCTTCGACTCTGCGGTTCAGATTCTCCTGTTAACGATGAATTATCAACTTTGAATTGATGACTCTCAATGACTCGTATGTCTGCAGGAACTCTGTCTCCGAATTTGACAACGACGAGATCCCCAATTGTTAATTCCTCACAGCGAACGGTCAGGGTTTGTGCTTCTCGGATGACAGTGGCAAATTGGGGAACCATGTTCTTGAAGGATTCCATGATTTTAGAGCTTTTGGACTCTTGGTAATAGGAAAAGCATCCAGTTATGACAACAACTACTATAAGCACAAGTCCAAGGAACACCTGTCAAAATAAGGGTGATAGCATTTATTAGTGGACACACTCATCGTTAAATGAACACTGGAGTCAAATCATTCGAATACTGTCAGTTCTTACATTGTCAAGTTGTGGAGCACTATTCCCATGATGATCTTTCCATTCCATTCCGTAAGCAATAAAACATAACAAACCTCCAAACCAAAGAAGCAGCGAAAATCCTCCGAAGAGTTGTTTACAAAACTTAACCCATTCAGGAGTCGTTTTCGGAGGTGTCAACGCATTGGGGCCGTAGCGGGTGACATGTTCCTTCACCGTATCAAAGCTCAAACCCTGCCAAATTCACATTAGCTTTTATAAGTTTTCTTAATACATCTGTGATTGCAATAGAAAGTACTCCATGAAGATTTGAAGATACTCGAAACTTAGAATTCACTTACATGTTTTAAATCAGTTTGGAACCGTTCGCATAACTCTTCAAGAGGAATTTTGTGCTCATCTAGTTCCAACTCTTGCTTTAAAGAATGCAGATGTTGATCTTCTTTTTTGTTCTTGCCCATTTCAAATTAACTTTATATAATATGCTCCAAAGTGTTAATTTCAAACTAACTCAGTCTGTCTTACGGTTGTAAAGAAACAACCTTTTCTGCTTTCCAGTGTCGCGTGTCAAGTCGCGACTATACTTCACAACTGCGACACCGCGGACAAAGTGTCATGTTCTGAAGAAAGGACTACAAATTCACTGTTCACACTGAAAACATTCATTTCCAAGGAAATATTTTTTGGTTACAAGTTGATCTTTCTCGGTGCTCGTGCTAGTTGCATATGTAGTTGAATAGTTGCATTTCATGACAGAAATTCGACGAAAATCAATGAAATGAAAAAACTAATACTAATAAATAAAAATAAATATTATTTATTTTATTCAGAGCTGGGAACGTATGTGGTTCCGGAAATGCTCGTGACATCATGAATCATTTTTTTCAGAGCGGGATAATCCTCTGCAATGGATTGCGCTGGCTTATAGTAGTCATCAAAGTTGTTAATCATCTCAGCCATGAATATT
The DNA here is from genome assembly GCA_019776145.1 of Harlomillsia oculata. Classification (NCBI taxonomy): domain Eukaryota; kingdom Metazoa; phylum Arthropoda; class Collembola; order Entomobryomorpha; family Oncopoduridae; genus Harlomillsia; species Harlomillsia oculata. Next base: position 22,998 of record JABASF010001058.1, read on the forward strand.
TCAGACCAAGTGATTGAATTGCCAACCAAATGCCCACCGTTGTTTTCAATGATAGTGTTGAATTTGGAAAAGTATTTCGGAGTTTCCACATTAAACAGAGCATCTTTCAATTTCTCTTTCTTCTCTGGATCTTCCTCAGGAACAAATGCTTGCCAATCTAAATCCGAAAAACCAAATAAAAATTCATATTTCAGGGGACAGATAACGAGAATAATGACTTAAAATGGCATTTCGCCCATTTTATCTATTTAATTATTAATTGCATGAATTTATTTATTACGTTTCATGTAATCCCACAGTGTATCAGCCATCTCGTCACATTTTGCAGCTTCCCAGTCGTCCCTGCCATAAAGGTCAAATTTTTTAGCCAAATAGCGCATGATGGCTCCGGATTGTGCTAATTTTCGACCATCAAATTCCAAAATCGGCACTTGTCCCCAAGTCAAACCAAGTTCTTAAAATTGAAATTACAGCATTCTGAGATTGCATTCTGTGATCAATAATGTTCAGTTCAATCATTACTACATTTAAAGATATACGTAATTTAACTTATCGAACCTTCCTTTAACTCCGGTTTCATGGACCAAGTCGTCATATCCAAAGGAATCCTGACATCCTCAAAAGGAACTTTTGCATTCATGAAAATAGTACGAATCGGCTGCCCAAGGCCGTTCGGCCATTTGAAATACGTCAACTTATAATTGGTCATGTTTAAGCCTAAAACAAAGGTACAAGGGATCTTGACGATGAGCTCAATTCGTGAACAGTTCTGAAAAGAAAATATTAATACTATGAACGTTTTATATTGTTGTTCTGTCGAAAACCATTTAAGAGTTACGCAACTTGAGACACTCTATTATATATTTACATTCCAATGTATGCATAATCATAATCATGCGTAATTGCGTACATGTATATACATCGTAGTATGCGTTTATCATTTGTCCTTGTTTTTTACATGGAAATTGTACCCTGAAAAACGTGCCTTTCTTATCGGATTCAAGACAGCCACAGAGTCACATATAGTTTTGTATAGACCAGCGTGTGTGGGTTGTATATAGTTGTATTGTATGTCAAGTCAAAGTCAAGTGGTTGGTTTTCCGAGCCTGTAACAAAGTAGGAATATCTTGTTACCGGCAATTAACTTCAGAAACATTTTTTTGATGACCAGACATGTCCTTCAACATCAAAACGTACTTTTGTTCAACTTCAAGGTAAATTTTCAATGTGGCAATCTTGCCTTCACTCATCCTTCTCATCTCGGATTTCATGCCACAAAGGGATTCATGTGATTCATCCAACAATGCACATCATCAAAAAGTCACTTGTCATTTTTGTCTCGCATCGTCATAGCATGAATCATCGTTTTAAATTGAGGCCCTAACGTCACAAAGTTTTTTCTTAAAACTGAGGGATTAAGAGTATTTTTTTCCATTTGCTAACTAGTTTGCTTGTTTGCAAAATGCTAATTCGTCTGAAAGTCAAGCAATGCCGAATTCCGATATATAGATGAAATGAAGTTAATGAAATATACCGTTGAGGTTGAGTGTTGAGCATTTTCATTGATTTCATTAAAATTGCATCTTAGATTTCATTTTTCGTGACAGGACCACTTGTGCCTCGTAATCAGTAAATCAGTAATCATAATTCACATTACCGTAATTATGAATATCGGTGAACGACATTATTATGGAAAATTAAAATCCAGATTCAATAGACTGACTGCAAGACGCGCCAACTCAAGTGCCAGAAAATTCAACCCTAAAGCATTTTGTATTGCTTGTTTGTGGTACTCCTCAGTCCTCAGCTGAAGCTGAATGTCCGCAGATTCGGAGAAAGTTTTATAGTTTTATGCTTCCACACACACATGGTGCTGGAGTAAAATCAAAAAATTACTAATTTTTGTAACCCCGTGTGATATATTCAATCATGGACCATCGTCAGCGACTAATCTGGAAATCACGACAGTTATACAACCAAATTCAGAGTCGAAAAGCTGTAAAAGATGACGATAATGGACAACGTGACATTCGTCGTGGAATAGGTGAGAAACCCGAACTCGTACCCAAACAAACTTCGGTAAAATCAACATCCGTTCACCCCGCAGATGGGTAAGTTAATTTTGGATTTATAAACTGACGGAATATAATATAGTTATCTAAAATGATTAAATTGATCACGAAATATTTGGGCTTCGGTTACAAAAGTTTATTAAAAGTTCATTATATGATATTGATAGATAATGGAAACTTTTTTTTTAGAAATTCGACTTTAACAGTGAACAAAGTTCCTGAGATGGAAGAAGTCACACCTCCCTCGGAACAACTGATTAAGCCTAAAATGGTGTCAACCTGCTGTGTTTGTAACGGTGAATCGGCTGGTTATTGTTGTCCAAAATGCTTCGAAAAATAGTAAGCAGTACTTTAGTTTTCTGAAATTAGAATTAGAATAATGACTGACTAATATATATATTGAATTAAGAACGCTTTCTAATATTATAATTCTGAAAAACAGCTGCGGGGTTTCGTGTTTCACAGCACATCGGAGGAAAGACTGTGCCAGGTTTGTTAAGCGAAATAACCTGAAATCTACAACAGGGAAACGTCCCAGTCCGGGTACAATCAGTGACAATCCCGAGAAGAAACCGAAGCCTACGTACACTTATCCTTCAGATTCAACAGTGTCACTGGAAAAGTTAGAAATGCTTGCTACGGGTGGTATGTTCTTTCACTCAATTCTTCAATGATTTATGATTATGACATTATGATTATTTGATTATTAACCTTATTGATCATGAAATCATGATTGTAACGGTTCGATATTTTGATTTGTATATACAGATAATCTTGTGAAGCTAAAAGAGTTCCTGAAAGATAAGACTCTTTGCGATTGGATCTCAATCCTTGATTCGACAAAGCTCCCTCATAAGGATTTCAAAGCAGCTGTCGATTACGAACCATTTTTAGAGTTTACACAGTTTGTTTTAGGAATTTTGGACAAATGAGTTGATACTGGCCTTGAATCTGTAGAGGTATAGACTAAAATACGAGATGTTTTTAGTTTTTCAACGGAATTGTTCTTTTGTTTGTACTTTTTACATAATGCAATGGTTTTGTGTATATTATAGATCACGATATCACGAAACCGGTAACGTTACTAAACGGGTTGTATGTTGTATTCAGTATAATTTTTATTTGTGTCTTCTTATATAATTTCGTAATAATAAATCCCATTACTGATACTCATGTCAAAATGTCACTAAGATTGGTTATGAATATGAATGTAGTGGAGACACAAATGGTGCTGTAGGCTTTATTTATTGAAAATTAGAATCGAAAAGCTTTGTGTTATGGTTTGGTTTGTTTGTGTGGATGTGGAGTTGGAATTGAAATCATGTCACCATGTCACCTTCAGACATTCTTGGAAAAGGTAAAGGTGCCGCAGCTACCACTTAGTGTCTGGGCGTTTAGCCACCCACTCTTTAATACCCGGCAGGTTGTGTACCGCTTCAACCATTTTCGCGACTGCTGGATACCCTTTGATGATCTCAACATCGAAGCAGTGCTCAAAGTGTGTGAGGTAATGGCTTATGTAAATGTCAGCCCATGTCACGTTGCTGCCCACAAGCCACGAGCTTCCTTTTTCTTGGAGAATGTTATTTAATTTGCTCAACATTTTAGGCGTGTCCACCTCTTCTATGGATTTCAGTAACCGAGGTCGTTCTTCGTCACTGCACCGGAAAACTGAGCTCCATTCTTGGAAGTGTTTATAATAATCATCCCAGTTTTGAAAGATAAATATAATTTTATAGGGCATGATTTTGTAACTGATATACAATGCGTACTGTCAGTGTAATCGGTGAATGCTGCCACCATGTCATCACATTTGGCGTCCTCAAAATCGTCAATGCCAGTCAACTTGTATCGTCTTGCCAGAAATCGAGCGATAGTCATGGACTGAGCGATTATTTTACCATCCACTTCCAGAATAGGAAGCTGTCCCCACGGGAGACGTAACTCTATAGCAAGAATGAAACATTAAACTTTATTCAGGAAAGATAGCTCACTGTCTGCATGTAATTTTCCCATTTACAATTTACATAAGAAAAGAATGAAAAACAAAACAGTATAAAATGTCAACGAACCTTCTTTTTGTTCTGGTGACAAAATACCGTGAGGAATTCTCACATCTTCGTAAGGC